>JAIPMN010022587.1:0-12712 GCA_020650975.1 Apostichopus californicus
CATGATTGATATTGATAATTGCAGAGACAGAGCAAAGATTTGAAATTAGGATTCGAAATTAAAACTTCCAGTATTGAGATACTGCGTCATTGATGCTCTTGTTTTTTTTACCCCAGGCTCATCCCTGTATATCAGTAATAATGGAATGCACATGTTAATCATGGTATGCAATCTGTTGTCAAGTATTGCACCCAATAATTATTTGGTAGCAACTATCAGGCATTGTCATAGTCTGTGAAGATGGCTGATTTCTTGTTATACTCCAGCATTGTTACCATGATAACCATCTCTCCACGCCACAAGAAAGGAGAAGTGGATAAGGGTAAATTGTGGGTTTGAAATCACCTCTGCAAATGTATCAGGATTTTTGCAATTTTAGTTTCTTCTTTCCATTTTGCCAGGTTTTGGCGTATGTGGATAGCGTGGTACCAACGGTGAGGAAGGCTCTGTGTGACCCCCTGGAAGAGGTCAGGATAGCTGCTGCTGAAACCTTTGATCAACTTCACAACACAATAGGTAAGTGGTTACGTAGCATCTGCATAGGATGAGGTGGTGCTTTTAGCATCGGTATAGTATGGACAGGTTAGAGAGGTCAGGGTAGCTGCAGCTGAAACCTTTGATCAGCTTCACAACACAATAGGTAAGTGGTTAAGTAGCATCTGCATAGGATGAGGTGGTGCTTTTAGCATCGGTATAGTATGGACAGGTGAGAGAGGTCAGGGTAGCTGCTGCTCAAACCTTTGATCAACTTCACAACACAATAGGTAAGTAGTTAAGTAGCATTTGCATAGGATGGGGTGTATGTATGCATGTATGTATGTATTTTAGATCCTCCTGCAAGCAGGAACTCGCGAAGAAGCCTCATTGGCTTATCAAAGCCGCAAGCTGACCGAAGTCAGTCTCTTAGATTCATATTTAACATCCATGATTATAAATTGTCTATTGTAAACACCTCTGTAACTGGACGACATACATTAATCTTGGAGTGACTCTGGAGTGGTGGCTTTTAGCATCGTTATAGTATGGACAGGTGAGAGAGGTCAGGATAGCTGCTGCTGAAACCTTTGATCAACTTCTGAGTGGATGTTGTGTTAGCATAGCATAGCATGGAGTGAATGATAAATGTTAACATAATTAGCTCATTGAACTCAAAAAGAGAATAAAGGTTTGTTAAAAGAAATTCGATCAAGTAATAATGTTTTTTGCTTAAAATCTTTAATGAATACTAGGAGTTGCTTGTCTTTCTTTCCTTTAATTAGGTCACAAAGCTCTGGAGGACATTTTACCGTCTCTCTTGGAGGAACTCTCTGACGAGAAGCAAGGAGAGTTTGCTTTAGACGGTCTTAAACATGTCATGGCCATCAAAAGTCGAGTGGTTCTACCATTCATGGTTCCAAAGGTAAATCAAGACCGTCTATTTTAAGCATTAACAAACACCACTCATTTCTTGAGAAAACTTGGGATCTTGTTTTGGATCTGATAATCAAAGAAAGAGGTTTATCCAGCATTTAGCGGACTTGAATGCAGCTCACAAATTTATTTATAAGAACTGCTATTAATTTATCGTAAGATGAGCAAGAATTGAAAATAAGCTTATTACCTTCACCCAATTTTCTAACCAGCAAGACCTCTGAGGTTATCTGAAGAACATTGATGGTGCTGGTTTAAAGTACATCACCAAACGCTGACAATTTAAAATGGGATGAAAATATCTGTATTTCATTATTTTTGACATCCTCGTTGCACTGTCTTTTGAAGAATTGGTAACACATCTCCTGAGATTTTTATGGTAAACGCGAGAAAAGCTAGCCCGTATATTGTCACATTAATGGAATAAATTCATGGAAGACCCATTAACTGCATCTCCATTCATTGATTGATTCATTTTATTTATTCATTCATTTATTCATTCATTTATTTGTTCATTCATTCATTGATTCATTCATTCATTTATTTGTTCATTCATTCATTGATTGATTCATTGATTGATTGATTGATTGATTGATTCATTTGTTCATTCATTTATTCATTCATTCATTTGTTTATTCAATCAATCAATCAATCTGGTCTTTATCTCTTTACAGCTAACAGAGAAACCTGTCAATACCAAGGTACTTGCCATTCTCTCGCAAGTAGCAGGAGACTCTCTCACCCGTCATTTGACAAAGATCCTCCCAGCCTTAATGTCAGCTCTCAACGAGAGCATGGGATCAGAGGTTGAGGACCAGGTTAGTTTGGAGTAATTGTAAACTTCAAAAGTCTGAATTTAATTTACTCCTCCGCTGAAATTATTTTGTTCAAGCAGGAACTTATCAAAAAATTGCAGTAAATGAACCAAAATCCATCATTTGGACTTAATAAATTACACCAACTTTTTTAAATCCATTTGCATACCATTATGATCGAATCATATTAAACACTTTGCAAACAGTGTACAACATCAAGACATGAAATTACAGAAGAAATTGATGCGAATTTCTTCAAAAATACAAAAACAGACGGAACAGAGGAACAAGCAATGAGGCAAATTGTATAGGAATCTTCAGAAAAAGTTTTTAGATAAATCATTTGAATGGAAATTTTACATCAATTAGAATGTCTTCCTTTTGAGAATCAGTATAAAAATTTGTTGACCTGCAAACTTGACATTAAGTTTTAAAGGAGGATATTATGACACTTGATGGCAGAGAAATTGTGGATTAACGTATGATTTCTAATCCTCAGTGCTGGTAAGTTTTAAATTTGTCTTGCAGATGTCCATACAATGTCAGACATTGAAAAGTGTCTTTGTGAGCATCTCTTGTACTTGCTAAAGTAGGTCACCATCAAACTCCAGCATTGATCTAAAATCTAGTCCAAAAGATAAACAAAATCTGTTGACATTGTTTACTCCTCGAAAATTTACATGCACCATAGTATACATCACCAAAATCTAGTCCAAGAGTTAAAAAAGACTGTTAACATTGTTTAATCCCCGTTGATAATTTACATGCACTATAGAAATTCAGTGCAAAAATATGCTGAAAATTACTGTTTACTATTTTGATGCAATTTTATAGGCCATTATCAAACCTGATAACAGAGAGGAAATATACATGTACCCAGTTACCTCCCTCATCGCTCGAAACCATTCTCTGCCGTCCTCGCAGGTGGAACATTAAATTCTATGGAGACAGGTGTTTCAGCTCTACCGCTCCCAAAGTCTGGAACAATTTGCCAACAAACATCCGTAGAACACCTAATCCTAATAGTTTTAAGACAGATTTGAAGATGTACCTTTTTAGCTGTTTTTAAACTGTCATTATACTTCTTAGCCTGGTTTAACTGTTTATGTTCCTCTTTACTTATTTTATTATTGTACAGCGCTTCGAGATTTCTGGGTGGCGCTATATAAGTATTACGTATGATTATTATTATTATTATTATTATCAAAAGCAGGATACTTCATTATCGATTTCACAGGAGCTTCAATACTGTCAGACGGTGGTTTTGTCAGTAAAAGACGAAGCCGGTCTCCAGACCATCATGGACGAGATTCTTCCCACACTCAGACACGAGAGCCCTGGGATGAGGCGGGCAGCGGCGACCATCATACACGTCTACTGCAGCAGAACTAAGTGTGACTTCTCACAGTATGTGTCACTCCTACTGAGGGCGTTGATAGCTGCTTACAAGGACGAGGAGAGCATGGTCCTGGAGGCAGTGTGTGAAGCCCTTGGAGCAGTTACTAAGGTCTGTGATATATATTAATTGGTTGAAAGGTAGATGAGAGCTTTGATGTACAAACTGAAAATAGAGTAAAAGTCCCTCCTGGTTTACCTTTATTGATATTTGCTTACAAGGACGAGGAGAGCATGGTCCTGGAGGCAGTATGTGAGCAGTTACTAAGGTCTGTGATATATATTAATGGTTGAAAGCTAGATGAGAGCTTTGATGTACAAACTGAATAGAGGTAAAGTCCCTCCTGGTTTACCTTTATTGATATTTGCTTACAAGGACGAGGAGAGCATGGTCCTGGAGGCAGTATGTGAAGCCCTTTGAGCAGTTACTAAGGTCTGTGATATATATTAATTGGTTTAAAGCTAGATGAGAGCTTTGATGTACAAACTGAAAAATAGAGTAAAAGTCACTCCTGGTTTACCTTTACGTATATTTTTTTTATTAATTGCAGAGTTTAGATGAAGCATTACGTCTTCAGCATATATCGTCGTTACGTCAGGCCATCCGTTATTCTGTCTCGGATGTCAAGGGCAATGTCCTACCAGGCTTCTGTTTGCCCAAGAAGGTTAGTCACCGATTCCTTAACAATAGTCTTAGAATGATGCTAGCAATTAGAGAATATGTGCAGAGGGGCATGTTCAACTACACGGACACCCAACCAACAGGTTACCTTTTCAGGGTTTACACTCTTGATGCCTAGAGATTGAGCCATACCAGTGGCTTCAAACTAAGACTGACACAAAGTCACATCTGGATAGCTGAGTTTGTTGTTTTTCTTAGCAGGGTTTACACTCTGATGCTAAGAGTGGAAGGAATCAATTCTTAAATATTACCAATAAAAGCAATTTCACAAAGCACAAGGTTATGTCTGTCAGTGTCAACAAGATGCATTAGATACAGACAAACCAGACCTCGGATATCTTACTTTTTTTCTTATCTTTCATCAGGGTATAGCTCCAATCCTTCCTATCCTGAGGGAAGGGGTACTAAATGGACCACCAGATCTAAAGGAACAGGCAGCGGTAGGGCTAGGTGAAATCATCGACTGGACCAGTATGGAGGCCCTCAAACCACAAGTTGTCAACATCACCGGTCCACTGATCCGTGTACTCGGTGATAGATATGTCTGGAATGTCAAAGTTGCAATACTCAAGACGCTGACAAAGCTCCTAGCAAAGGTACGTATGTCTGTCTGTATGTATGTAAGTATGTGTGTGTCTGTCTGTATGTATGTATGTGTCTGCCAATCTGTCTGTAGGCGTCTGCCCATCTGTGTGTGTGTGTCTGTCTGTCTTCTGCAAGCCAGCTTCTCAATTGTCCAGAGATATTTGTAAAGTTTTGTGTGACACTGATGAGCTCAGTGAAAATGCTTTATGGTTCTGTTGCAGTGACTTGACAAATCGGTTGTGCATTCCATAGATGGCGTCCTGTTACAAACACATCAGTGGTTCTCTTCCTGTATGTAGCTTAACACTAAACAGCTGCCAAAGGATCAACCATTTAGGTACTGTGTCAAAGAATAGCTGCAGCAGCTGTACAATCCCCTGCAGCAAGGCTGCATCAATATAAAACAATAGAGAATAACTCGGCAGAACAGGAGTTCATATCCTGTAAGACTGCAGAGCACAAGTGATTACACATTCTGGCTGCAAGATGCTGCAGCCCCCAGCATCCAACCTTTGTCAAGCCATGCCTTAACAGTAATATGAAGGACGAAAGAGAAGAAAGATTGCATTTTGACCTGGTTATTTTTATTTGACAGGTGGGAGTACATCTCAAAGCCTTCTTACCTCAGCTGCAGACAACATTTCTGAGAGCCTTAACAGACGCCAATAGATCAGTTCGGCTGGAAGCCGCTGCAGCTCTCTCCAATCTCGTTGCAATCCACGCCCGGGTAGATCCTCTCTTCACAGAACTCTTGAATGGAATCAAGAAACCAGAGAACGATACAGGAGTCAAGTGAGAAAATATTTATTACTGAAAGTTTGAAATCTACTGGCATTTATTTCTGAAAGTGTAAAATCTACTGGCATTATTACTTAATGGGTTAATCTACTGGCATTTATTTCTGAAAGTGTGAAATCTGATAGTGTGAAATCTACTTGCATTTATTTCTGAAAGTGTGAAATCTACTGGCATTTATATCTGAAAGTGTGAAATCTACTGGCATTTATTACTGAAAGTGTGAAATCTACTTGAATTTATTACTGAAAGTGTGAAATCTACTTGCATTTATTTCTGAAAGTGTGAAAACTACTGGCATTTAATACTGAAAGTGTGAAATCTACTGGCATTTATTTCTGAAAGTGAAATCTACTTGCATTTATTTCTGAAATTGTGAAATCTACTGGCATTTATTTCTGAAAGTGTGAAATCTACTGGCATTTATTTCTGAAAGTGTGAAATCTACTGGCATTTATTTCTGAAAGTGTGAAATCTACTGGCATTTATTTTTTGAAAGTGTGAAATTTACTGGCATTTATTACTGAAAATGTGAAATCTACTTGCATTTATTCTTGAAAGTGTGAAATCTACTGGCATTTATTTCTGAAAGTGTGAAGTCTACTTGCATTTATTTCTGAAAGTGTGAAATCTACTTGCATTTATTCTTGAAAGTGTGAAATCTACTTGCATTTATTCTTGAAAGTGTGAAATCTACTGGCATTTATTTCTGAAAGTGTGAAGTCTACTTGCATTTATTTCTGAAAGTGTGAAAACTACTTGCATTTATTTCTGAAAGTGTGAAATCTACTGGCATTTATTTCTGAAAGTGTGAAGTCTACTGGCATTTATTTCTGAAAGTGTGAAATCTACTAGCACAACTTAAACCATGAATTTCTTGTATTTTTCATGACAATGATGCTTAAATCATGTCTTTCTGTACAATTGGTCTTTCATAGTGACACCCAGTGTCAATCCTTTTAGCTGCCCTTCATATTCATGTTCAGTTGTCTCTTCTTGTCCTTAGTTTAGTAGTGACCCACGACTTTGCTTTTACTTGTCAGTCTCGACCACTGTGAGGAGGTTTAACAATTTAACAATTGTGACATGAATGCTGTCAAAGGAACTCAAAAATATTGTCAAAGGAAGAAAAGAGCTTTCAAAGTTGCAAAGCATGAATGGTTCTTTGATGCCATGTTAAGCTTCTCTACTCTATGGAGGTACAATAAGAAACCAATAGCTGTCAAATTGTGGGTTTGGGTTTGGCATAGTTGTATCAGGGTTGTTTCGACACTTTGACGTGCCAATTAATCAAAATGTGAACAAACAAGTCTAATTACTTCACACTTTGTACACTTTAGCTTTGTTTTCCCTTTACTATTTCTTAAAGTTGTTTTGATGTCATTCTTGTTTGACAGGGAGACAATGCTGCAGGCGTTGAGGGGAGTAATTCTGGGAGCAGGAAAGAAGATGAGCGAAGCAACCAGAAAGAATGTGACAGAAACGATAATGTCGATGCTATCAATGGAAGAAGTAAGATAAACATCAATGCAACACAGAAATAAATAATGTCAAAGTAATGAAACCCTTCCAGAAATAAAGTCTCTTTGCGAATAACAAGATTGAAGGTTTATTAAAGATATCACAGTTGGTTTGGGGTTAGTTGAGGAATCCTTGTGGTTGAGCATGTCTGAAGGGACAGAATTATTTAATTGTTGATTGAGTCATTGTTAGAGTTGTATCTGCAATGTCATTTATTTCGAAGGAGTACTAACTGGCATTTTCAAATATATTGACTCTGTAATAAATTCCTGATTTGGTTTAGTTTTGGATGCTGCACATTCCAGCCAGAAAATGACTAAAATAATTTGACTAGCTCATAATCAAATACTCTGTGATAACCTCCAATTCAGTAATGTAGGACTCTGAAGCCACAGTTTGTTAAACTGCAACCTTTGTTTCGAAATCACTTTGCCCTTAAAGCTGGGTGTCCCAGTTTTTGCCCAGTTTTTTTTGTGGATATCCATGTTTGGGAGGTGCTGTTGTTCTAGCAGAGGCTGACATCATATCTTAAGTATTCCATCTTGATACAAATCAAATTGTATAAGTATATGTGTAACTTCCTAGCATAATCCATTATACACCAGCTAATAATATATAAATTCAGTTAACATTTCATGCAACAGTAGGTGTTTTAATGGTTTATTTTATTATTGCAGGATGCTGGACGCATGTCAGTAGCTGGCTGTCTGGGGGCTTTATGTGCATTCCTTCCCGATGATGAACTATCCGTTGTCGTGGATACCCTCACAGGTAATAAACTCGCCATTTTCTTCATGGTTATATTTCTAAGCAGCTGCTGACTGCATTTTTATCACTGAGATTGTACAAATAGTGTACTTCCCAACCAGTGAACCTGTTTCTCCCTTATCTCACTTGTGCAGTTTGTACCTGTCTCAATACCATGAAGTTGCCATTGGCAACTGCTCAGCTAATCACAATGTACCAATAACATAGCAATTGCCTTGATTTGTGTTTGTTAACTAGACTAGGTTAGGCCGAGGCACACCTATTGTGAAAGTGTTACTCATTTACCGTTAGGCCGTAAATATATAAGACGATATAAAATACTATAGAACAACAACGAATCAGACAAAGGTCATTTGACCACTTGAGATTATGCATGTGTTGTGACAACAATAAGCCAAGAATCGTACAGCTAGAGGCTTTGCATGTCAGGAAGAATGAAGAAATCACCACTACCAGGGTCTGCAATATATATGTGTAAGAATAAGGTACTTCAGATTTTTGTTAGTCTAGACATTTGTCTGTGCTACAGTCTTGCCATGTTTCCTTATATTTCTTACGTGTTTTAACGTAGCCAACAGCACCGACTGGGTAATTCAACATAGTAGAGGGCAGGCTTTATCAGTAGGACTGAGGTACGCAGCAGATCATATCCTGACTGAAGCATGGAAGGAGGAGGTCATATCAACAGTTTTAAGGAATGCTGCACATGACAGGGTGAGTAAAGCTGACAACTAGCTGTATCCGTCCAGAATTTAGACCACTTTATGGCCACATGTCTCAACCTAATAGTTAGTCGTCAAATTGAAGTGTTGGTCGATCACAAGCCTGTTGACAGAAAAACAAAAAATTTGCTCCGTAATCGATGTTTCCGAAGAGATCTGATAGTAAACTTCTGCCCTGTCACTCAGTGATTTGTTACTTTTGATGAATGTGTGTGTGTGTGTGTTTGTGTGTGTGCTGTCGTTTTCTTTACTAACTTTCATTCAATCTGCAATCAATGACCATATAAATAACCAGGAAGATTATATTTGGTGACTTTAGACCTTTGAAATTTATGGGTCTAATGCCTACGTCATGGAATTCACAGTATGGCCCTCCAAGATAAGTATTAGTATAATCGTATGTTAATTGAGCATTAGCTCAAGTGTTGGTAGCTCTGCATTTCATACTCACCCAAGAGTGTTTGTAAAGGTAACACCTGAAGGAATCGTAGAAGATAGTGTAATCTATACTGTTTGATTTTAAGGTTATTTCATTCCAGTCTGATGACTTTAAGTTTCTAATTGATATGCTTCTTCTAACCAGGTACCCGTATGCATTGCTGGTATCAGGGCAGCTGGATTTCTATTGAAGTACTTCATCCTTGAAGGAGAAGATCCCCCACAACCTCTTGTATCTGCAATTATCAAGGTAAAGGGGGCACTAGAGGAACCATCCCCTCCCTCCTCTTCTCTACCACCCTTCCTTATTACCACCTCAAATCTCTTTTAATACTGCAAGTAAAAGACTAAGGCACGGTTTTGTGGAATCGCCACGAGGTGTAGGAAGTTGAAGGAGATGTGACCTGCCTGTATTGAATCAGGAATAACATGTTCATGATCAGATGATGTTAGAGGACAGATGATGTTAGAGGACCAAGTGAGGCTGAGAATAAAATAATGGAATTATCAGGTCTAATTTTCATGCTCTGGTCAATTGACCTTGAATGGACTACATTTGATTCCTAATGATTTTTGCTTCAAGTTCACTTTTGATATAGTATGCATCAATTTCATTTCTTGTTACCTCAAAAAGTGACCGTTAGGTTATTGATTGTTAATTTCACCAGGATGAGTATATTGTTTTCCTCTTTTGAGAGGCTTTCAAGAAAATTTTACCCCTGGCATATTTTTTTTGTTGTTGTTTAATATTTTCAATTTTTTTTCAATCCCGATATATTTTCAATTCATGCAAGTATAACAAGGATATAAAAAAGTGAATGTTAAGCCATATTGTTCTCACAAATATGAAGCGGTTTCTATTTTAACACTTCTTTCTGAATGAGTTAAATATTTGAGGGTCAAACCTTAAATTTTTAGTATAAATGGCATTACTTCATGACATTCTTTGCCCTTGTGAAATTGTTGTTATTGTATGCACCCAAATGATAAATCAACTTGTTATTGTTATCATATGTTTCATCTTCCACAGGGTTTAAATAACAGCTCTAATGAAATCAAAATGGCTGGTGCTCAGATGATCAATTTTATCGCCATGGAGACCAGTGTCTTACCGCAGTCTTTTATCAACATGTTAGTGGTTGTGCTAGTCTCTAACACAAAGGATAAGAATACTGCAGTTCAAGCAGACAGCGAGTGGGCTTTGGTGTCGCTGCTGAAGATGAGGCAAAACGATAGCAGACTACAGGTAAGGCACAAAGGATGTTAAAGGATTGGACTTTAAACATGGCAGTGATAGAAAAAAACAACCCTTTGTAAGCCAACCTAGCTAGGCTGGGCCATAACAGGGCATTAAAAGGTTTCCTGCAAGGTTTTGATTTCAAATCACGGCAAAACCAATTGTCCCATCATCCTAACACAATGCAGCAGGAACATTCAGATCTCACTGGTTGAATTATCTGATAGTTGTGTGTAAGAGTCATCCTAACACAACGCTGCAGGAACATTTCAGATCTCACTGGTTGACTTATCTGATAGTTTTGTGTAATAGCATCCCCAACATATAATCATCTTGGATTTGTGTGCATAATTTTTTTTCTTTTTTTTTTCTGTAGCTTAAGTTTAAATCATTTAATATATTCTGGTCTTATTTACTATGTACACATTTACCTCTCGTGTTTTGTTCCTCTTGCTGCATGACTACATGTCTCTCTCATTTATCTTTATCAGGCCACGTTAAGTTCTCTGGATGCCATTCCTGCAAGTAACCTCACAGAGACCAACAGAAGGCTACGGAAGGTAGCATCCTTACCCGAGCCAAGGCTTAAAGTAGACGACACAGTTTTAATGTAGGAGAATATTGAAAGACCGTTTCTGATTTTATGATTATCATGTCAGTATCTGCCTGTGGAATATCAGCTAATCTCTGGAATGAAGATATTATTGGCTGCGTATATATGGAACTTACATGGATGTTATCCATTAGATCATACAGGTCACGTAGGGTGGGAATGATGTAACAAACCGTTTTACATATTCATGATACCATCCATATTCATGATATCATCCATGTTATCCATTAGATCATACAGGTCACGTTTTGAAGTAGGATGTGAATGATGTAACAAACCGTTTTACATATTCATGATATCATCCATATTCATGATATCATCCATTTTCATGATATCATCCATATTCTTGATATTTGCAATCTCATGTTTTTTTTTTCTAATGTTAAATCTTTCATGTTTATTCTGATATTCTGAACTTTTGTCTGCATGTACTATTAAATTGGGTACCAAAAAAAAAAAAAATTTCAGATTAAGAAATTATGGCTAAGACTGACAAGAGACCAAGTGAATTGTTTGCTTTCACCAGGGATATATGTAATGATGAAGGATATGCACCAGATGGGATATTAGGTAGATTTTAGTTTGAAGGACATCCAGCAAATGGCACAATGGATATGTAGCTTAAGAGGGATATCCAACAAATAAGATAATGGAGAGGTTTTTCTGGAAGGATATGCATCAAGTGAGACACTCGGGATCAAGTAGTTGAAGGATATCCAGCGAATGAGACACTACCGATATATATGTTGTTTGGGAGGATATTCAACCAATGAGATAATAGGAATATATTAGATGAATATCAGTTCAAAGGATAGCCAACACATGATATAATATGGATGTTAGTTTCAAGGACATCCAGCAATACATGATACTTTACAGGATATCCAGCAAATTGGACAAAAGTGATATGTTATTTAAGGCAGATTAGTCAACAATTTATTCTTAGCCATCAGATCTTAGGTGTAATTAACATTATTGTTCAACCTCACAGGCTTAATAGTTGAAATGTTACTTTCTTTTTGAGAGAGGGAGAGATAGGAATTTGGGGAGGGGTTGTGGAAATTTCCTACAAACAAGAAAATCTATAAAAATTTGGCTGAAAATATCTTCTGTCAGAAGTAGCCAAGCCTAAAAGAGGTGGAAGAAAGAGGTGGTGAGAAAATGGCTTTACAACATTCTGTTTAAAGTGAACACTTTTGTCAAAAGAAACAAATGCATGAACTATACTGGGTACCTGAGGGAGGGGGTGGGGTGGTGGTGCACATTAGCTATGTGCTACTAGTTGTCCCTTATAAGAGGGTGAGTGTATGCAACTGTAATATCCATGTATTTCTCTTGTACATGATTTATAATGATTTATCACATATTGCATACTTAACAGATCCTACATTTGTGGTAAAATTAAAAATACACAATGGCCTCCTACTGACTGTCTTACAGATAACTTGTCTCCATTTTGTTGTTGTTTGTTTGTGTTTTGCTCTCTGTTTTCTTTCTTTTCTTACATTCGATAATGAATGAAAACTAGAGTAGGCCTAGTCAGAAACCTAGTTCTGATCAAGTTTGCTATATGGCCTAGCCCTAGTTAGAGTGACATTGTGAAAATGATAGAAGGTCTGTGATACCAAGTGTAGTATTATGTGTGACCATAGGCTAGGTTTTACACAGTTATTACTGCTGTCACTAGTCTGCTAGTCACGTCGATGATCAGCTGTTCTTCGAGCAAGGAGT
>JAIPMN010022594.1:0-29572 GCA_020650975.1 Apostichopus californicus
ATATATATAAGACTAACATGGAGAGACCGATTCATCAGCTTTCCAAAACAACACCAAATAAAGAAATATGAAGTCACTGGTCCAACCTCTCACTTTCAAAGCTTTGCTCCATGACACTGATATTTACAAATTGTTTGTGTCTCACAGATCCACATCCAGTGTCAAAACAGACACGAGAACTATTACGACCCTGGCCTGAATTTTATGCAATAAACCATTTAACTGATCAAATGATCAACAGGCTACTTGTCAACTAAATGGACCTTTTTTGGATGCAAAGGAATTATGTCAATTACAAAAAGTACGAGAGAGAGCGCAAGGGCACTTTATAAAAACCTGTTGTTATTTCAATGAAATGGTCAAAATATCACATTGACAAAAACAGGATTAGCTTCATAACATTTGTAGTACTTACAATGAATCTAACTTGAAGGACAATTTGGTCTACTTTCTCACAAGAAAAACTGAACTGTAGACAATGTTGTAGATTGTTTAAAACCTTCACTATGAGCCAATGTTGTATATGTCTATACCACTTTTTATTTCTTCGAAAATTCAGTCAAAATAGCTGGACTACACTGCCTAGCACCACATTTTTAGGTAAGACTGGAAAGGCCTCAAAACTAACAAATTTCAAAGACAAATGTTTAAAGGACAAACAGTGTTGGATGTCATCAATGGGTGCTTTGTTTGTATAAAGTTAAAAAAAGAAAAAGAAAAATTTGTTCGAGTATTAAAATCTGAAGTGTGACATCATCATAACTTAAGCCTTAAATTGGCATTCCTGACATTTGGAAAAAGAGAATAGCTATAAAAATAATAAAAAAATTAACACTAAAGTTCTCATAGTTTTTCGAGGGGGGAGGGGGAGGGGACTATGACATAACAATGCTAACAATGATCCTAAAGAGAATCAAATTTCATTCAAAAAGTAAAATTGCGACATACCAGTTTCTGGCTCAACACAATATATTCTGGTGTCAGCTTTACCCGAGAGTTTCACAGCTGCTGCTATTCCGGCTACAAGACCTCCTCCCCCACAGCATACAGCTCTATGATATCTGGGTCTGGAAGTTCAGCTAGAATCTCTAGGCCTACACTGATGATCAGAAGAGGCAAACAAATATGTATCAATATTAGTGCTGATAGTCAAATCTTTCTTTTGTAGTCGATTAATCGCATAGCTCTTCTCGCGATTACTCGGTTAGAGCTATGAGGTCATCACTGTCATATTTACGTTGCAGAAATACAGTCAAAATGAACCTTTCTCCATGGTGCACTGTCTTATTTGTTCGTGTCTTAACGTGTGGTGTCTAAATCATGTTAAACATCTACCAAACAAAAAATGTGAACAACTTTCAATCTAAAACGGTTCTTAAAATCCTTCATAGTAAATCAAAAACGTTTGAATGAATCTAAGAGGCTGCTACAACTACTAGCACTAATAAAAGCAAACATGCAAACAATGAATAGATGTAACACCTTGTAGCAATGTGATGATTAGTATGCAAGAGTTTTCTGTAGAAGGGTGCTCAACATTCTAGGGTAGGCTCTGGCCTAGCGCGATAGCAGGCACATATTTTTCACATTAAAATTAAACTACACCGAATCGACACAATCCATCAGACATCCGATAAATGTGAACCAGGCCAGGATGAGGTAATTGTAAAAGTGTTTGAAGAAATGACAAATACTTTTGGCAATTGTAAAAGATTAAGTTCTTACAAATTTGTGATTATGCACAATAATCAAACATTGCTAGGACTCAATGTTGCACTGCAGAACACTGCAGAACTGGTTACTGAAAAGTAAGCGCATGATTCTAACCGGAGCAAGTGCTTGCAGATTTTAGCACAGTTTTTTTTTATTCTGTTTAAAATAACAAACAACTATTGACACTTTAAGCAGAAAGTGAAGAAAAGTACAAAGAAAACATTCTTGTTTCTCTTCTCCCCAAATAAACATTCCCTCTTGCTTTCATTGTTTCTACTCTCTTAGTTTTCTTGTTCAGGCAACTCAGCCTTTTGAGAAGAGGGACGGAGGGAACATCATCTGATTCAATATGATTGTATCTTACCTTCCATGTCCAGCAATGATGTCCAGGTCATCAAACGGATGGAGGAAATGCAGTAACGATCAACAGACTGCTTCAATTCTGAAGAGGGCACTCTTTCGACTGTCGCTCCATAACTCTGTAAAAAAAGTTAGACAATACAATGTAAAATGATACTAACTCAACTTAACACTGCATTGGTACTGAATTTATGTAATCTTTCAAGTTCAATGAAAATTACCATTTGCTGATATCTAAAAAAAAATAATTAGAACAGAACATACCTCCATGATAATGGTTCGATCCATTGGAGCTGTCTCTGGTGTAAGAACTCTAGCTTTGATTCCCAGTTTATGGGCTGCATAAGACAAGGCCTTCCCATAGTTCCCAGCAGACATGGTAATCACTTCTTTTTCACCGTCTCGGACAGCTTTTGGTAAATGAGCCCGTTGATTTGCTAATCCTTTGACCTTGAAGGAACCTGAGAATGTAAATTAAGATCTTGAGGAGCGAGGCATGGGTATAAAAGGCAAATCACAGGTCATAGTAAATATCAGGATGATTTGGAAGAGCATGAACTACGTGTATTTTGATCAATGATTCTCTGAGAAGACTTCTATTACGATCATAGTTACCAGGTAAAGTGAGAACTATATATAAGGCAAAGAATTATGACAAAAATTGCTATGCAAATTGTCAAGCAAGTTATTGCACTGATATAAAAAGATCTTTTAACAATTCATCAGGTTTCAACAGTCACCAGGTTTCATGCTCGTGGATATATAAATGAACACTATTGAAGCACAATTACAAGTGTAGAGTAGCAACCGTCGGAAAATTGTCCTAAAGTGGGTTTTTTGGAGCCAAAAAATTATAAATATCAAACAGTTTCAATTTAAACTGTCACTTTCATGGAGAGATATATATCAGCAGAGCAATTTAGTAAGTTTTGAATCTGAAACGTACCTGTTACTTGAGTATTTTCCAACTTGAGGTATAACTCCACAGGTGTTCCTTCATGGAAACGACTTTGAACTTGCTCCAGAAGCGGCGTCCTCGTGCACAGGAAACTCTTTTGTACCTCTTCATAAGCTGCTTTGATTTGCTCAAGAGAGACCAGCTTTAGCTCCTCAACATCTCCCATTTCAGACTAAAGTATCTGAATTCTAGTTACGACAAGAATCTGTAATGGGGACAAAAAATTCATATCATTATATTCTTAAATCTGTACCGATGACTTAATAGGCACAATAACTTGTTACATTTCATTGCCATTTTTCACTCTATACTGAGAGACATGGAAGAACTCTACCGGTGAAATGTTGCTATTTCTGATGACAGAATTTATAATCTCCAATGATAAATATCTCCAAAAGGAAAGAAAAAGGAACTTGAATAAGTGAAATACCAAATTTTCATTTGGTAAAAACAGTTTTTGCTGTTACCAGTTTGACGAACATTCTACCATGACTAGAATTACACAATTTATCTGCCATTTCTGAAAACACAACCCAGTAAAGTTATGCAATATGTACTGCCAGCACTTTTACTTTAAAGTTACAGACAACAGGAGGGCTACTAGGATGATTAGTTCCTTAAAGAGTGTTCCTTATTATAGGCAGTTACAACTGTTGAATCTCACCACACTGGAGCTTAGGAGGTTACGTGGGGACTTGATTCAGGTTTTCAAGATAGTGTATGGTTTTGACAATTTATCCTTTACCGACTTTTTCATGTTTGCTAATAGTAGTTGTACCAGAGGTCATTTTCTTAAACTCCAAAAGTCACAAAGTAGGACTTTTTTCTAATAGGGTTGTGAATGAGTGGAACGGTTTGCCTGAGAAAGTTGTACTTGCAAGTAGTGTCAATGGGTTTAAGAATGCTTTGGACAAGCACTTTAAGCATTGTAATCGGGTCTGAGTGTTTGTGTCTTCAGTTTTTTTTCTCTCCTATAGGGTCCTTGATGGGGACTTGAGTGTCCCCCCTGATCCTTTTTTTCTACTAAGCTAAACTAAACCTTAATGACAAATAATTACAACATTGATATTATCAAAATGAAATATAGGAAGCAAATTGATCCTAAATAATTATTCATGCAATTTGGATAACAACATTTATAACGCTGAGTAGCCTAGGCATATACTGTACTGGCAAAACGGTAGGCTACTTCATTTACGCAGTTAGGCCTAACGTTAATCTACTCACTAGTGCAAGACAACAAATTTGAGTAGAATATTGGATTTCCTTGCAACCACTGCAGGAATATTTCCTAATGACAAAATTGGTAAACCGCTGAGTACTGTTGGCCTCCACCTACAAAATACAAGGCTACAGGAGGCTACGTACACTGTCTTTACAGGCACCGTACTACTGTAGCAGTGACACCACATAGCAGGAGTTTGCACTATGACTACGACCAACATAAGGTAAACCCTTCCTACACCAAACCGGTTGTGCGAAAACGAATGAAAGTATTTAATTAAATTCAGGACAATTACCAACCGTTATCAAGTATTGCAATTAAATAAACTACGCAACCTTATCATAATTACAATCAAATTAGGTAGTGTGTCCTACACATAAGCTAAGAAGTTGGTTACATTTTTCCCAGGGATCTAGTTTAACGCGTGGTGGAACGACTGTAATATGACCTACTGTCACGTCCAAACTTCAAACGTTTGTCTTATAATAATAATCCATCCTCAACCCCCACACTCGCCGCTTCTCTTACATCCTAATGCAGGAAATATCCTCTTTAAATGCAATGATCTATGTCCCTCATTTATCTAATGCATGGAGGAACTCTCAACTTTAAGCATATTCCAAAGTTTTTCAACGAAAGAGCTACAGTAGCTACTACACTCAAGTTATGTAAATGTCACTAAACGGCATCCGTAGTGATATCGTTTTCTTGGCCAAATTTGAGTTTCTAGCATATCTTTAATCTGCTTTTCATACATATCTTTTAATATGGTTGTATTAATGACAACATCTAAAGACTTCTGAGTTGCATTTCTGCATCCAGTGGGATCGTCTCGCTGAGATATTAAAGGTTGAAATTCCCGTACATTTTCACGGTAGGCCCCTCTGTTCAAGGTCAATTGGCGACTATAACATTAGGTCCAATTAGTTCGGATTTTGGGCTTCAGTTGCGACTCTTAGCGACTCTTACAGGAAACTAACCGCGCAACTTATCTACGGTGACTCTTAATGAACATCATTGTTAACAACGTCGATAAGAATTTTTGTTTTCGTTGGTGTCTTTTTTAGTAAAGTCTTTTCTGATTACCTTACGTACAGATTCTCCTTCCTGTATTTCTATTATTAAGGGACATGTGGAAAATAGGACAATGACCGTGATTAAATCAAGCCTCAAGATTACCAGCAATTAATTCGCTCAATTTGTTTAAAAAGAGGTTGAAAAGTGACATGATTTTCGCCGCATTCATTCATTTTATCTGAACACATTTAACGCTCACGATAATGATGTCATCACGATTCCTTACAGACGTTCACCCAAACCGTTCAGAAAGAAATACCCCTTCCTCTCAAGTTTCTCTCCCTGCTGCGCTTCCAATCTTCGTTCTTCCCCCTCAATCCACTTAGTTCCCCCACCCCACCCCTCGTTGTATAAAGGTATATCTTCTGATTAGTGACACTTATTCTAAAATAAATCAGCAAGAGCAGGCAGTAAACATATTATGACTTAGAATTTTTTAGTTACACCGTCATTAACCGTCTTTCAATCCCCCCACACTCCCCGATACTCCTAAGGTAGGAAATTTCCTCGTGAAACGCAGCACGCAACGATCTTTGTTCTATTTAATTGATCCTTACCGAGTCTCCCAACTTCAAGCATATCTTCCCAAATGTAACTGTTTTAAGGACTAAACGTGACAATAATCGATTTTTCAATTTCCGGAGAGGTCCCAGTTGCCCGACGGAAACCTGTCAAAGCTCTGTCAAAATACTGCCCGATACTGTTGTTTTAACTGGTTGTTGTAAATTAATTTTTGATATGCGTCGAGCGCCCTCATTTACAAGGTTCACTTAACGCCCAGTGACAGCACTTAGACAGGTTTTTGTCGGGCAACTGGGACCTCTCCGGATATTGAACAATCAATTTATTTTCACTTTTAGCCCCAAAAAACGATCGTAAATTATCTTTAAGATATTCTTATGGTTTGATTACCATCGATTTTTTGGCCAAATCTTTCGTGAAACTCTATAAACTGAGGAATTTGTGCTAAAATAATTGTTTGATTTCAATGTGTTGACAATTACTGTTTCATCAAGTGTTCAGCAAGGTTCTTGCACATATGAGGACAAACTAATGGGCCTCTCAAGGTAATGAGTTAATTCAAGCTTTACCTCAAAATGACACTTGACATCCTCCAATTTGAATAGGAATTCTGTGTGAACCAAGGGCAATCTACAGTTCATGCCAGGTATGAGCTGCAACCATGCTGAACTTGGTTAAGTTAATCAAATGTTTAGTTTTTTTTCCCTGTTGGATCTGTCGACCTCAAATTACCTTTGACCTCCACCAATAGGGTACTTGTACTCACCAAGCAGGAGCTACAAATATACAAATAATATGAGAGAAGAGGTACTTTTTGACATCAAATGACCATTGAAGTCCACCAATTTCAAAAGGGTCCTGTTATGAACCAAGGGGGATCTACATACTATGAACTTCATCCAAGATGTATCTTTTTAGTGTTATCATGTGTACAAGATTTTCAAATTTTGACATCAAATGACCTTTGACCTATACTAGTTTCAATAGCGTTATTGTACCCATTCATGCCATCACCCTTGTATCTATTCCTTTTGCCTCAGGCAAGGAATCAGGAAAAAAATCCAAATATCATATCTTCATGTCGGAGCCATCCATCGAGAATACAGGAATCATAACAAACAAACACACAGACAGAAAGTCAAAGAAATTACCAGTTTGTTAGGTATTTTTTATTTCTATTAATAATATCAGCAACTTTAAATAAAAGCAAGTGATAATGTCTGTTTGAATGATGCATCCAAATGAACCATTTCCACCATTCTAAGATTTGGCAGCTTCCTTGAAAATGAATACAATGGTATGAAAGCAACCATATATGTGTTTGTATAAAGATCCCCAAAAATCTACGCTAGTTAACCAGTTCTTGACAGGAAAATTCATTATAAGTCTGTTTTAGCAACTTTTGACCAAAAATTTCATTTTCAATATGTTGCTCCTTCTACATCCTAATTTGACAATCTTTTGTTACACCAAATTTATCTTCATAATCAATGTTTCATCCCACACCATTAATAAACAAGAGGAGACAATTGGAAATTCCTAAGTACAATTTTTCCTTTTTTGTTGGGACATCAAGTATTCAAATTCCTGTATTACATCAAAATTACCCATTGGAGATGTACAACTAGGGGAAATTGCCTAGAAAAATTTACCCTTTAATAGTGCAATATAATAACAATATAAACTGTACATTTTTTTCAATTTTAATGTGTACATGACTCCTAGATCTCTTGATGAAAAAACAGAAAAAAATTACATGCAAGCAGCAAAAAAACAAAAAATAATAATATGATTCTTGCATACTGCCCTCGCCATTGTCAGGAAATAATGTATCTAAACTCTCACCGTAAATAATACCTGGACTTTTTAAATATTCAAAATGTTATCTCTCTGTAAAGATATCTCAAGCATTGCACACTACTGAACAAAATTTAAAGACAAAATAATAATAATGATCATAATTATAATAACTAACATGATAATACCAAAGTTATCAAGATCTGCTATTAACCACTTCTTTATAGGTTTCTTCTACAGTTTATATGTATTTCAACACAGGCATCCTTATACTGTAACAAAACAAGAGAGAGATTCAAACGTACAGAAATGAACCAAACCAACAAAAAAAAACAAGTAAACAAACAGTAACGAGAACAACAACAGGAACATAGACAATAACATGTATGTTTGTTAACATGATCTGTCTGTCTGTGTCATTCTATTCTTCTTCTTCTTCTTCTCGAAAATATGATTCAATAAATAAATTTAAAATACAAACGAACCACAACTATTGATAACCCAGTAACCCTTGTATCAAATTATTAATTAAACAAGATTTTCTTGAAAACTTTCTTTTCTAATATAGAAACCAATTGGTATAAATTGGCACATTGTTTATTCTTACCTGATTCTGTAAGGTTCTTCTTCACCAACGAAATAAGACTTGTAACGTCAGCTTCTTATCATGAGCAATGCAATGTTTATTGACCCCCCCACCCCACCCCCTCTCACCACCACAATCCCTTTACACTATGGCCCATCTGAAGGCACAAAACAGCTCTTTAAAATGAGGTTTGTGTTTAAATCTTGATCATTTGGTGGTGACATACAGACACACTTTACATCGGAAGTAATAATCTCCAAAAGTACAAAAAAATTGCCAATTCCTCTCTCAACCAGTAATTCTACTGATGAGAACAATCCACTCAGACTGTCCATGTCCTAGATAATAATTCTGGGACACTAGGACTACATTTCCCACCTACTCTGCCATTGTGAACCATCCATCCCAAAGATGTGGAATCCACTAAGTATGGTCTTCCCCCTCCCCCGTCCCTCTCCCATCCCTCCCCCAATGTAGCTCCCATTCACACTATGGCACAAAATAAATTGAAATTGAATTTTTTTAAAAGGCACAGCTAGGCCTTTTAGATTCTTATCAGCCTTTCTTATTATTAATACCATCGTGGCAACATAACTTATTACTTGAAAGTTGTTTTCAGGTTTACAAGATCTTACTTGATCCGCTCATCATACGTAACACAGACCTAATGCCTTTCAATTTAATACACTCCGAGACCACAAGAAGGACACTGGGGTCTTTCAACTACATGCAAAGTAATGTTAACAATAGAACAATAGAATGTTACTTAGTGAGATGATTGACATTCAACATAATACTTGCCCAGAGGTTTCACTGTCAGTCCCTCATCCCCCACCCTGCACCTACCCCTCCCCTACCCCTACCATAAATAAATAATAAGCAAACCTTCCCAAAACAATACATATATTTATATATATATATGTTAATATTTATAAAGTATTACTAATGCAATAAATACATCTGTACCTAGCTTTCAATGCAACCAGTCCAAACTATCAAATGCACCTTTCTTACTTTCCATGGAAGAAGCTACTACTATTACTATCGCCTGTTTGGAATAGGAAACAAATCTGTAATGTTTATGCTTTTACTGGATCAGGAGGAAATGGGAAGAGGGGGCTACCCGAGGGGGTGGGAAGAGGGAGATGTAACTTAAACTGTTTTATAAGATGTGTCAAATCTAAAGAAAACAGAGGTTAATATATCCCTTACTGGGCATTGTCTCACCAACCAGGTCTTCCTAAAATTCAAACAACAACAAAAAGGTAGAAAATGGTAAACTGGTCAGTCAAAAAGTTTTGAAAATATTTTCTGGTTTGGTTTTGTAACTTTTGTTCTAAACTTCCCAGTATATGGGAGTCATCTGTTACCTTACAGCATTTATCCTTTACATTAAGGCATCAGAAAGCTCAATGTCGAAAGGCCTCTGTACAGAAACACATAGTCCTTTGCATGGGATAATAAAGCACAAAATGCTCATATCTTCTTCACAAAGTTCAGCCCGAAAGACTCTGGTATGTCGATCTCGTTCAAGTTGATAGACGTGGGATTGTACGGGAAGGTAACCGGGAATGTGTGCTTGGCATCGATTAGTAACTGGGCTTCCTTCTTCACCTCCCCACGACCCGCCAGCTTAGCACTGACCTTTCGGATGAACGCAATCTCCGTCCGCTTCTCGTACTCGTCCGGTGTGTAGAGATGAAGAATTTTCACAATCTGTTGAAAAAAAAAGAAGAAAAAAACAGATAGAGAGAAGAATAGATCCAGGTAACCTCTGAAAGTGACGCCCAGGTCACATTTGTGAGATGCAATTTATGATGCAAAACAAAATTGCAATTATCAAATTGATTGTCATTGGAAGATATAAGACGTTCTGTAATTGGGAGTTACTTCAAATTGATATACACAGCTGTGGTCTGCAGTGTAATTGTCTCCAAATGTTTGTGTATGAATGTGACAAGAGATGTCTAACAAAACTTGCCAAAGTCAGATATATTGCAAAGCAAACAAAGATGTGACTAAGTCTAGCAGACTTTTCATAGTAGATGCATCTAGCCTAGCCTAAGTTGCATATAAAATCTGGGGTTGGAGTTATTATAATTATAAGAAAATTGCAATTTTTTGGATGAGACTTCATACAGGCATATGTTTATTCAATGCTGCCATCTACATTAATACAGCCAGGGTTAACCCGGACAGAGCAATAAATCTGGCATTTCGAGCAGTTTATACTTCAGTTTTATTAAATTCAATATAAATTACACTTGTTACAGCAAGTTGCTATCAAGTTTACCTGTGTTGTTGTTAACTCGGAACAAGTATCACAGATCAGTTTAATATCGTCGTCGGTTCTCTTTTTGACCTGAAGTAGCTGTGCGACCTGTACCAATGGTTCTAGCGTGTGCTCCATGTTTCGGTCGTACAACCTGTGACTACGTAACCACTCCTCCATTTCACTCAGGTTGTACCTGTGGTAAAAGATTTGGGTCAAAGGTCATCGGTATTGTCTTAAATAGATGCTGGAAAATTAAATAATGGTCACAAATGCCCAAAATCCAATCGGCATTTTATGTTCCACTTCCAAGGCACTTTTCACATTTTTGATATTTTAATCGTGTAACATTTGTTTTAATTGTGTAACATTTATGTTTTTAGTCATAACATCCCAAAACCACCTCCTATCTCCATGGCCTAACTCTTTTGTTTCATATTCAGGAACAATATGTACCAATGCCTAGCCTGTTCTGGATATGAATAAAACTCTCAACTGAAGTTTTTATTTCAATATTTGAGACAAGATCAAATGGCTCACACCATTTGTTACAGAATAGTGCATTTATAGTCACCATGGTGACAGACCAGTGGGTTTTAGTAACAGAAAAGACTACATTTGTGCATCCTTTGAATGTATTGTGTTGCTGATCCATTAGAAGTAAAAGCGACATGACAGTAGCAGCATTTGGGATAAAGAGGGCACTGTTACCTTATCTGTACTCCTTTGGACCAATGACACATGTCCTTCCTCAACAGAATGTTGTTAATAGTACTAGCTGTGATGAGATAAAAACTCTGTGGAAACAAAATGAAAAACATCAAATCATTGCTAGACAAATTATGAAATCACTGACAAACTCTAGCGACTGAATTTTAAGTCAACAAACCATAAACAGGAATCACCGTAATACTGACTTCAAAATAAGTCCACCAAGAACAAAAAACCAGTTGGAACAAAGGTCCAAAATCCTGATGGAAACACTCGTGTATAGAAATGTGATTGGTAGATTTGTAAGGAGGAGGATAGTGAACTTAGAGAGGGTCATTGGAGTGCAGTGCAAGAATGTTACCAGTTAATAGGCTTGGGTAGATTGGGAGTTCATATGTTTAGGACAACAGGAAACAGAGAAATGAAGTAAATACTGAGTTCTTACTCCATATATACATGAATATCATTAGACCTAGCCCTAGGTACTGTGTACACAATGTATTTAGGCTACTGTAGCATCATGTGTGATATGTAAACATCAAACATCAATGTGGATATTCATAGCTGAACCTGCTGTCTCTTTATATTCATTACTCTACCGGTATTCTTAGCTACTCTTAGGTTCCTGAACTGTCAGAGATAAACAAGATAAAAAGAAAACTGTTGGCAAACTGCTTATCCACTAAAGAGCCTGTGTAAGAGAATGTGTAAAAGTAAGTGGGCCTGACGTTTCGATCCTAGCAGGATCTTCTTCAGAGGCTGAATGACAAGTAACAGAAACTACAAGGGCCAAAATACAATCACAGAATGCAGATTAGGTTAATGAGCAGGGTGAACACCACATGATGAACAAATCAGCATATTAAGAATCTCCGATTCCATGTGTTACTCATGATCCTTGCTGTGAGAGTTATAAACAAATCGTTACAAAAGGTAGTTTCATTGTCAATTTAGTGATAACATCAAAGGGATGTAAGCAAAAAATGAGCCCTTTCTGCCACCCTCCTCATGTTTAACCTCATAATCACATGCAAGCAATTTCAATTCCCCCTTCCCCCAACCAAAGGACCACATGTATGAAGATGTCAACTATAAAGTCATCTCCTGATATCAGCCAAACAAGGGAGAAAAAGAAGAGGTAGGTATCTTACCTGCTTGATAACTTGTCGGATAACCTCTGGATCCATACCGTGCCTGTTCATGGTCGTTAAATGGGTCGACAGCTGAAAATAAACACAACTGATAGGTCAGAAATCAATGTTGCCATGGTAACTCATTGACTTTGAACTATCTCTGGCTATCTTTTGTACAAACTTGTTATTTGATGCTACATATTATTGCCAAATAATCAATAGAGCATATTCTAACCACTTTTGATTTGGTTGTGCTAGTCCAGGAAGGGGAGGGACGGGGAAATAGGTAAGAGAAATCTTCTCCAACGAAAGTGAACATATTAGTCTTGACAAACCTGCTTGATCAAAGAATCTATGGAAATATTGCGAGATTCTCCATCCGATCTTGATTTGGTTGGTGCTAGTCCAGCCATATCGCTTTCTAGCATGGCAGGCACTGTAAGGGTAAAATAAAGTGGGGAAAAAAATGTCATTTGTATGGCCTCAATGAACAAGATTACAACTAAGGCTAGGTATACACTATTGTACAGAGTCCATGAACCAATTCAATATTAAACAGAGACAATTATCAATTATGACTATTATGAGTGAACAGCAACAGCAGAACACATAATAAATGAGATGATATTTTTACACACCTACATTTAGCTTGAAACAAATCCCAAGAAACTTTACTTTTAGGTCTTAATATCTACTTCCATTGCTGAAAGATTCAATCATCGTCAATTTAAACCACTTTTTGGGAGGAGGGGGGGGGGGTGGGGGGAGATGTGAAGAGAGATGGACTATATTGCCATGTACTATGTTGTCCAAGATACCATTGCTAAAGTTCTAACAAAATACTAAGGAAGCCTGCTTGAATAATGAAGTGGCATCAAATTTATGCTCTTTTATAATATACTATTGGAGAGGGTGGAGTAAGGAGAAGTTGAAAGGCTTGAGGTCCTACCTTGCTCCTTACTATATTGTTATATCATATTTACTATTGAA
This sequence comes from Apostichopus californicus, assembly GCA_020650975.1. NCBI lineage: Eukaryota > Metazoa > Echinodermata > Holothuroidea > Aspidochirotida > Stichopodidae > Apostichopus > Apostichopus californicus. The sequence goes on from JAIPMN010022594.1 coordinate 13,345, forward strand.
GGATGGAGTAATGAGAAGAGGGAATGTGGGGGTACTTAAGGTCCTACCTCTCTCCTTTCTATATTGTTATATCATATTTACTATTGAAGGATGGAGTAATGAGAAGAGGGGAGGCCTGGGGTACTTGAGGTCCTACCTTGCTCCTTACTATATTGTTATATAGGTATCATATTAGGATCATACTTAAAGGGTGATATGTTTACTTACAGATCATTGGTTGTAGTTTGTTCTCAATGATTCTGACCAGCATCTGGTAGATGTGCACACCGAGGTCATTCATTACTAGTCTGTACTCGGATAAATCAAAGTTTCGTAAACAGTGGTTGTTCTGTATCTTGTTGTTCTGTGATGAAAAATTCTACAAAGAGAGGAAGAACAGCAGAAAAATGTTGTTTGTAAATAATATTCTTTGATATATGCAACGGAGATGTTAAAAATGACATCAAACTGTTAATTTAAGACTTGAATCCTTTAAATCGCCGTACTGAGAGTATGGAATGTGTTTTCGAGAGTAACTGGACTTTGGATAAAATTAATAGATGGAAAGAGGAAAAGTGAGCACCTCGTTCCTGTAGCTAGACATCAATGAAAATGTCTTCTTTACTAAACCAACAATGGTCTTAATTTTTACCTCTACACTCAAATCGGATCAGTTCATACATCCTTTCAATTGCATTAAAATTAAAGAAAATTTTTGTTTACTTGTGTTGGACAAAAAAAAGCATTACCACAGATAATTATATCACTTATGATAATTGAAAATATCTCTCAAAGATCAAAGGATGAATACCTTTATTATGGTAATTTGACATATTATTTTATAATAAAGATAATTTGAGGTTTTGTAACTTGAATTACGTTCTTTAAGATACTTTTAACATCTTATCTCTCAAGGTAAATCATCATATCTATTTAAATTAATCTTTGAGGTATCTCATTTTAAGATAAATTCCATTTATCTCTGTAATATCACTTATAATTATTTTCTAACAAATTTAACATCTCTTTAAAGTATGCATCCTTTTTATTAAACAAAATAAACTGCAGACAAGATAAATTTACATACCTCCTCTCCGCTATACTGCTTAAGGTTGTGTAATAACCTTATAGTGTTTGTCAGCCAAAAGGACACATATTCAACATCTTCAAAATGTTTCTGAAAGAAAAGAAGGATTTCAACAAAATTAAAGTACTGACTTTCGATATCAGTGACAGAACTGTTTTTTTTTCACCATTGAAAATATGAAAATGTTTTTAAAGGGTTAAGAAATTTTTTGCTAGCATGAGATTTGAACAAGTGATTACAAGTTCTTTGCTGTACCAGCTGAGCAATGCATCTCATAGTTGGTGGCAATCTCTACATAACCATGTCATCTGCTGTAGCAGCTGAGCAATGCATCTTATAGTTGGTGGCAATCCCTACATAACCATGTCATCTGCTGTACCAGCTCAGCAATCCCTACTTAACCATGTCATCTGCTATACCAGCTGAGCAATGCATCTCATAGTTGATGGCAATCCCTACCTTATCATTGCTTGTTGGTAAGAGTCAGACATCACAATACCTTACATACCATGTCAGCAGGGATGACACCCCAATATCAACTGATTCCACCAAGAAAGTGGCATGGCGGAGATTTTCCAGAGAGAAACTCCAGAGAAAGTTTGGATAATAGGAAAAGAGGGAGAAAGAAAGAAAGAAACACTGCATGTTATTTCTGTAACATGCTATCTTGGATTTAACTTGATATTTCTTCCTCTTGTACTCACCTTCACAGTTTTCTTTACGCTGTTGACAACCGCCGAGAGAAGAGACTTGACTTTGACGTCATCGTTGATGTAATCAGCAAACCGTATTGACATGAAGAGGAGGTATGCAGGAAGCCCAGGAAGCACCCGATCATCTATATTCTTAGGTTGTAAGTCTGTAAAGATAACCATTGTTTATTGCTCAGTTGGATCTTACTATATACATTATGCCAAGCTTGGTGGTTTACTATTAACAGAGCCAGCAGCAACATAGGGTCAAGGACTCAAGGGTGACTGCAGAATTGTGTCACCACAGTGTGTGTCACATAGTATATCATGTGATATCACAATATGCTTCTTGCTTATATAGCATGTAAAATCACAATGGGTATCTTAACATGTGACATCTCAATAGGTATCTAAGCATGTGACATTACAATGGATATCTAAGCATGTGACATTACATTGGGTATTTTAGTATGTGACATCACAACGGGTAGCCTAGAATGTGACAACACAATGTACAGCTTAAAATGTGACATCACAATTTGTAATTTTGCATGTGACAACACAACACGCCTCATTTAACCCATCATGAGACTACTACACAGTATGTATCATGTGCTCACAGACTGCTATACAACTACAACACAACATGCAGTATCCCAGTGTGTACCTTACCACCAAACATGTATCAACCACAGTGTCTCATATGACCAAACCTGTGATATCACAATATGCATCTTATCGCTCATTAAGCTACTGTATGTCCCAGCTTGTATATCTTACCTATAATGACAGTTTTCACTAATCTCTGTTCATCTTCTGGTTTGTATTCTATCATACCCATGACTTCATTTCTGGATTTACTCTTCACCTGAGCATCCATGGATGATGGCACTTCAGACTGAGTCGGTTTGTCTCTGTTTTCTGATGCAACTCCAGACAAAATACCTACAGAAACATGAGGAAATTAGAACGATGGTAAGTGTGAGTTTAAAGGGGTATTCCAGTTACAGGGAAAACACTTATACTCCAGTTCAAAATCCCCATCTCAATCAACACTCTATTCCTAACTCCTGATACATTTGTCTGAAGAAGACTTCTGTTTTGCCAGAAATATTTTCCTTATCTTCCTCCGAAAGAAAAATAAAATAGAATAGATCACAGTAGGTGGTCTATGAAGTCATCATGTATATAAGAATCAAATCTTTTAATTCCTTTTATATAAATGCTGTCGTTGAATCTGCCTTTAAATATGAAAGATTACAAGAGCAAATTCTATTTTCCAGAGATGATTGCAGAGAAGGCAAGCATCTATAAAATCCATCCCCTTTCTATTAAACACCGACAGCAAATCCAGAAATATTTATAATTTTATAATAAATTTATAAATATCATTTACATATAATATTATCTATATCACAAACTTCATCAGCCTAACGCTGGGGTCTGGCGAGGAGGAGGAGGAGGAGGAGGAGGGGGAGGGGGCTCTTACTTGTGTCTCCTGCGGCTAAAACCGTCAGCCTCTTGTGTGCTGCTTTGAGCTGTTTCTTCAGTTTTCTGACTTGCTTTTCCAAGTATTCATTTTGTTCAGCGTAGTCCTGGAAATAAAATCGACGGAATAATATAAAACGTAAAAAACAGAGAGTCGACTGAGGAATTGTCAAGAATGAATACTAAGCTTGACTTCTATTTGGGCAAAGCATACCCTCCATCTCTAAATAACTGTTAGAGTCTTGGAGAAAATCATTTCTGCTGGAAATATTCAAATGTATCACTATGTTAAAACCCACAACATATGTGCCTCAACACCCCTACATTCAGGAGTCTTCGTTTCAACACATAAAAAAACAAAATTACCAATATATCATTCATCATTTTCCTTCAATTAATATTTAAGCTCAGCCATAATTTTTCATTGGTCATTTTGGTATGTAAACTTTAACCAGATTTTCATTGGAAAGTTTGTGTTTTTATATTCACCATATTTTCATTGGTCATTTTGGTATGTTAATATAACCATATTTTCATTGGAAAGATGGGTTTTTTATACTCAGCATATTTTCAATGGTCATTTTGGTATGTAAATATAACCATATTTTCATTGGAAAGTTTGTTTATTATACTCACCATATTTTCAATGGTCATTTTGGTATGTAAATATAACCATATTTTCATCAGAAAATTTCTGTTTTTATACTCACCATATTTTCATTGGTCATTCTGGTATGTAAATATAACCATATTTCCATCGGAAAGTTTGTGTTTTTACACTCACCATATTTCTGGTATGTAAATATAACCATATCTTCATCGGAAAGTTTGTGTTTTTATACTCACCATATTTTCATTGGTCATTCTGGTATGTAAATATAACCATATTTTCATCGGAAAGTTTGTGTTTTTATACTCCCCATATTTCTGGTATGTAAATATAACCATATCTTCATCGGAAAGTTTGTGTTTTTACACTCACCATATTTTCATTGGTCATTCTGGTATGTAAATATAACCATATTTTCATCGGAAAGTTTGTGTTTTTATACTCACCATATTTCTGGTATGTAAATTTAACCACATCTTCATGGGAAAGTTTGTGTTCTTATACTCACCATATTTTCATTGGTCATTCTGGTAATTTCCTCCTGGAGAGCTTGGTTCATTTTAGCTTCTGGCGTCACTTTCAAGTTCTGAGAAGAATTATGGATTGATTACGACAGAAACGAATGATGTGGGCTTTAATGAGTGGCGTAGACTTCAAGAGTAAAATATTATGACTTACCTTTCAAAACTAGAAACTTTCTATCCGATCGGATATAAGTATAATAATTTGACCAGATATCAGTTCTTTGTTACATACATGTAACTCGACAGATGACGTTCAGATTAGACACATACAGACACATACAGAATGGTATCAAACCATGGTGCAGAATCATGTAACTTAACAAACTCAGGAATTAATTATCTCACTGTTTCATACTACTAATAGATCTGCAGATCACTGGCAGATGAAGCCACAGTTTGGTAGCTAGGGTGATCAGTAAGTAATAGGGTAACACTTTCATTTGTTGAGGGCTTGCTCCCACAATCTCCCACCCATCTCCCACCCCTATCCCACACTTACCCTACCTGTCACTACATGACTTAACTACTATGCATACCCTTGTCCGCCAATGAACAGTGCGCATTCATGTTATGTTCCTGCTTGGATTTCAATATACTGAAACAGACAACCCCTTGTCCAATTCCTATCAGAACCAGTATTCTATTGCATAATTGTATGCAAAATTAATCATGTATTTTGCTCTCTTATTTGCAAAACTAAGTGAATTTGATCCTAAAAGTCACATGGAACAATTATATATATTTATAACACAATTTTGATTGCTTGTTTGTTTGTTTTAATTCATTTTTTCTTTTATTCTCTTTTTATAGATGTACTCTAATAGTCAAGCTAAGGAAGTACAGATGCTATGTGAGTTTTACTATCGGTGAACCCAATCGAAACAATCATTGACTTGAACCATCTCCTGAAATAAACAATTTATTTACCTTTCCAATAATATTTTGTTGTCTTCCATTGTCTTTCTTCAGTTCGTTTATCTGTCCTTTCAGCTCCTGCTTTTCATGCTCGTGGTTCTTCTTGACAGCTAAAATTTCTTTCTCGAGAATTCTATAACACAAGATATAAAACAATCGTAAGCATCAAAATCTTATATTGAAAAGTCAACAAAGCAATGCCATTGGCTTCATTTCAAAATATTTTCTATTATTTTCTGTCTGACTTCTGTGATGTACAAAATGGCTACAAACAATCCAAAGAATATATTCTTAGAAAAGATTCTTCATTTGATTGACTTCAAAGCAGTATTTAATGTCAGTATCTTTTTAGTTCAACAAAATAGAAAAGTTATCTTTGTATATATTTGTTGGCATTTTTTCTAATGTTTTCTAATTATATGTTAAATGTCTAGATGGTTCCTATAAGGCAAAATCCATCATGTCCTCCTCTGTTTGTGTCTTATTGTTAATCCATTGTTTGATCAACTTATAATAGCAACCATCTCAAAATGTTCATCTGGCTGAATACAATGACAAAATGTTTCTTGAGACAACAATAACCCATTTTTTGAGTCTTTGTTGCCTCAGGAACTGATATTCTGTGAGGTAAACAAAGTATTCCATCCAACTTTTGATTAATGAAACATGATATCTTTAAATGTAATCTCTCTTAAAATGGAAGCACAATTTACCTTGGATTGGTGTGAGCTGTTTAAAGAGTCTGTAAAATACCAAAATTATTTCCTCTCTCTTTTTGTCTCTAGTTATGCTTTAAAGTGTAATTTCAAAGAATCTAATTTAGTGGTATTGCAATATAACCTTCAAATAAGAATGACTCATCATTTTTTTTTTTTGGTTGAAAGATTACACAGCAGGATAAATAAACTTACAGATATAAACACACACACAAATATATAAACATACACAAAAAACAACAGTGTTAACATCACTGTTTATGGAACTGAAGTTAGTATTAAGCAGATGTGATTGTTATATATATATATAGATGTGTTAGGTCTGTTATGTAACATACATATAAATACGATGCATGGAGGGCTGGTTAATAGCGATCACTTCCTACCACCTCCCGGATTAGTAAAAACATGGTACTTTTTAAGAAAAGTCGCCCGAGAAAGAACCTGGGCACGAAAAACCAAACAACCGATCCGCTCTCAACCCCAGTCCCTGAGCATTGAGACTGAGACTGCGTGATCATCGCCAGGTGTGTGTATCACGATTCCCCTAGAATGGGAACATAATGCTACACATGATCTTAGCCAAAAGGCTGAGAAGCGGCAATCCTGGATTAGTAGAAGCATGGGACACCAATAGTTACCAATGATCGGGGAATAATTTATGTATTCAGATTCTGTTTCCAAGCAGTTTGATTTCACTGAATTTTGTCTCGTACAAGATACTATGGAGTGATTACACAAACTGCTACACATCTTTGGATTTGTATAACAATTTGCATAGCCTTTTTGCATAGCATTTTTGCGATGCAATACTGGATAAATTATTCCCTGATTAAGATTTCGCATGGATAACCAAAATAGTGTTAGTCAATTACCACACTGTGCCACAATATACCACAATCAACTGATTTCAATAACAGGAAACTGTTAACACACCAAAACTGACAGGATAAGATTTACAAAACAAATATTCTTATATAGTTGACTTCTTATCTAGTGATGGGTTACATAGCACAGTTTGTTAACAAATTTTGCGATGCAGGATTCCATCTTAAAACGAAGAAAGTAGAAGAATATGGCGTTCCCTTCCCCTTGCAATCACATTTATATTACTGCAACGAGTGAATTACCTGCACCACAGCACACCTGCAATCCACAGCAACAACTGATTTGCATCATGGTGCAATAAAAAGCAATATGCCATCTATCTTGTCCAATCAAGAGTTTACTTAGTATTATCCTACTGTTGGTACAAATCTCTCACAGGTTGTCCAATCAAGAGTTTACTTAGTATTATCCTACACCTACAAATCTCTCACAAGTCTACAGTTTGAACCCTCCTACCCTTCTCTTTCATATTTGCTAGCCTAAATCCTCCAACCCCAAAATATGAGTCAATTTGGAAGAATATGCCCAGCAGCACTAGCAAGTGTATTTATGTAAATGTTATCTCAATACATGTACCAATGATGATTGGTTTTTAATTGCTTCAGTTCTTTTATTATTTCATTCACATCTCCATACGTGATTCATTCTCTAGTTATCAGCATTACATCCCTGGGGTACTTTTTGTGGCAGTGAAAAATATGTATGCATAAATATTTGCTGACCTTTGTCAAATGAACAAGCAATTAATTTCATTTTAGTACATGTTTCCCTTCACAGCAGTTACAATCGTAACATGTAGATGTATTTATAAATTCCGCCTTTCTTAAATTTGCAGAAGCAACCATCTTGTTTAGGAAACATAGAAAACAGTCATACATGAGAATAAGGTGAGTTGTTAATACATTTTGTTTCATTTTGGAAGTGTATGTGTTTACAGTGCTTTCTGCCCCATGTGGTATTAGTATATATTCATTGATGATTTACGCCGCATTAGCAGATGGGATACAATGCACACATGAGCCACTTCTGTTGCTTTTGTTAGCGATATATTATTTGCTTCACTGAACACATAGACCTTACCCGTTCTTCTCTCTTAGCAACTGTATGTCGCTAGTCTCTGGTGTCCTTGATGAGAACAGGAACAATACATTACATCAAAATATGTACAAGCCCAGAAAAAAAAAAAAAATTCAGTAAAAAAAATCTATTAATAAAAACTGCTGGCTTTTTAAGCAGCCTTATTTATTATTTATTAATCAGCCTCATTTAATATTTCACTCCATAATGGACAATTCTCATGAAAAAAAAAATGTGTGTTTAAGATGAGATTGCTAGGGTGACCAGAAAACAAAAAGCTGAATCTGTTAGATTACTAGGTGACTAGTAATCCCATAACTGAAACAGTCAGATTACTATCTGCCGAGTCAGCAAGTTTTGTTGTTTATTCCAATAAGCACTCAATTTGAAACAAACAATATAGCTGTTGATTAAATTTGTACCTCTATGACGTATTAACTGATCATGCATGATACAGGTCTGATAAATGGGCATTCTTTTGCAGACTGGATTCATACGTATGATGAATAGCACATAGGCAGTCATTGGTCTGATTCATACTAAGAAGTTAATACTCAAGTCATATATACATCCTTCACTGATCTCTGATAACAAACAAATTTATGCATGTTACAGAAGAAAGAGATGAAATGCATTCTGGCTAAACAAGCTAGTCGGGACAATTGCATTCTGGGTTCACAAGCAAGTTGATCCAAAATGCTACAAAGTCATGCACATAATTTAATATTAAAGTTTGGCTTATTTCATTGTCGTCTTATAGTGTGCATGCAAGGTAAAGATTACAGATCAATGGGAAATGAAAATACAGTCAAATCTGATTTGAAAAACTTATTAATTGCATTTATCAATCAATCAATTAACCCCAGCTATTTTCTACATGTTTGCTATGTAATTGTCCTGTAGCAGTTTGCAAACTTAGCACCCTGACACAGTATGGCTGTGCAGTTTCCAGTCTTTTGATATAATGGAGTTTTACTAACAGGTAGAGATTTCCTTCTTTTCCTTTATTGTATTTATAACCTAGCAGATTATTGCACCTTCTTAAATGGTCACACCAATTCTTATGGCTACTATTCAGTTTAATGAAATGAGGTTTGCAAATATTTTGCTCGAAAGTATATTGCCCATCAAAGACACCTATGCTCACATAGAAAGCAACACCATGAGTGAGTAATGCCTTAATATATTGCCTTAGTATTGTTCATATTCACTGAAAGATACCCACAATTATAAAAAATGAACAGCATTTTTATGAACAAGATGTATTTGCCAAGATGGATGATGTGTCTCAGGATAAAACTGTTTTCACAAAATATGGTGTAAAATGCAATGAGCTTCAATAATAATTACGTGACACATCAAGTTACAAAGTACTAAATCAACACTGCCATTCGCAATGATCTTGTGTGAAGTTGTTTGTGATCAAAGGCTGGAGCTATTTGACAGTTTAGATCAGTTAATATGTTTCCTTATTGCATCGCTGTATGATACAGCTGGGTCGTACACAATGCTGCTTGCCTGCACACACAAGTGATCATACACAGTAACTGTTACTCATACACAAATGGTCCAATTATGAGATGATCATACAGAACTTGTCATATTATATGATGATGATACACAATGTCTTCTACATCAAACTCAACGTTCCTCTACTATAGCAGGAGGAAACGCAATTCTTACATCTGAAGCATGACCCTACAAAATGAAATGAATATTCACAAGTACGTGAATAGTCATAATGCTTGCAGATTCAGTGATCAGACATAATGCATCAATGTTTTTGTATGATGGACATTAATGTTGCTAATATCTTCACATTAAACTTCTAGCTCTGTGATAATAGACAGAGTGCTTCTACAGATGGATATTCACAATGCTTCTATGCATAATATTCATGATGATATCACCAATCACAATGCTTCTAGATATATAGAGTGACCAGACACAATGATTCTAACTTGAATAAAATCACAATGCTTCAGGATATGAATATTCATATTGGTTCCAGGATATATAGGGTGACCAGGCAAAATGATTCTAATTTGAATAATCACAATGCTTCAGGATATGAATATTCACATTGGTTCCAGGATATATAGAGTGACCAGGCAAAATGATTCTAATTTGAATAATCACAATGCTCCTGGATATGAATATTCATATTACTGCTAGTTTTACATAGAGTGACCAGGCAAAATGCTCCTCAATAGTCTGCGATCTAGCAGATTGTTTTTTTTGTAACAATGCAGATGCAGTCATACTCTGTATATGATAGCATTGCTATAGGATGATGATGATGATTGGCCAGTAGCATAAACAATGGCACGGCTACTCACAGCTTATCAACGATCATATCACTATGGTTTTCCGTGAGATCACCGTATTTTTCAACAGTGTCTTTTAAGCTACTTTGACTGGCTGAAAGTGCTGAAAATAGACTGATTTTGGAAATAAAGAACAACAAATTAGTTTTTATTTTTTCCTTGCAGAATTTCTTGAGCAGCCAGCAATAACTAACTACATTAACTGTTCAAAACTTCACACACACCACGCTAGCATTGTTTGTGTTATGAGGGGTGGGATGTTATGAAAGTCCTTAAACCAAAATATAAATCCAATAACACCCATTACTAAAGCAATTTCTTTGCTTAGTGAACCTCAATTACCCGCAGGCATATTGAGGCAAATGTTGATCCTCATGCAAGGTATCTGGAATTACCGTTAACACAAGATGGATTTCAGTTCACAATGTAAATTATGCTTCATAAATAAGACTTAAACTCAAAGTTTAGTTTTACATTATAGAGAAGATCATGATAAACAAATGTCTCTACCTCCCTCATTCTCTCCCCCCCCCTCACACCCCCCTTGCCTAGAAAAGAGAGCCAGACTGAAGCAATTGCAAGATTCTGAAGTTCAAGATTAAATTGTAGGAGTTTTTCAAATGTTTTGTGCCATAGTCTAGAAATATGATATGAGGGAGAGGGTGAGGGGCCATTAACCTGATTACTCTGACAAGAACCGAAATAGGTAGACAACTTTTGTCACTTTTCGTGGATTTTGAACTGGTTGACCACAGCTTTCCCACATAATGAAGTAAGTCATACATGAAAAACTGTTGGTTCTTTTTACTGTTTACAGTGGGAGTAAACATAATGTTGTTGTGACTACAGAAAAAGAGTCTAGAAAGTACTTTCATCGCAAACTAAAAGTGTTTCTAGACTTAACACTGCATTGCATTGTTTAGACTGGTTCAAGTCTCACACATGGAACAAACATCAGAACTCATCCATTTCTACCTTATTCAATTGTTCAGCTCTTTCTTGGACTTGTAACTCCCCCACCCCCCCCCACTTCCCACGCCACTCTCCCACCTCCATGAAAAATCATGGTGGTTGGGTTTAGGTCTGTCTGGAGTCAATCTTGATATGAATAAACCAGCGATAAACCATGGTGGAGATTATCATCACCAGACTGTATACCAGATAGATGGAGAGATCAATCAATACTCACTGGTTGGTCATCTTAAGGGACTTGTAGGCCACCGTCAAATCACCGTTGCCATGGACAGATGTCAGCTCATCATCTGACATGAGAAGATCTTTGTCTGTGTTAGTCGATGCATCGTTCGTATCACTGTCCTGAAGAATCAATTCATCGAGAAAGTTTTGTTGATACAACGACAAAGGAGATTGACATTGATTTCATCTTGTTAATATTATTATTATTATTGATTCAATCTTTTCCCCAATGTTATTCAAGCATAACATATACTTTGTTTCCATAGTAACCACTATCACCCTATTAGAGATTCATTCGTTAGGAAAACATCCTGTATCTCTCCTGTCTGTGTGTAGCTCAAATCTTTGTCTGTCCGTCTGTTTTTCTGTTTCTTGCAAAGCTCCTGATAGGACCATCAGGTTCTATCGTACATTCACACAAAAGGAACTTAAATATTTAAATTGAGTCTTTCACCGATGAAATCTTACTAAAGTCAAAAGATATGACAACTATACACCACCACCGGGGGGAGGGGGGAATGGGAGGGGGGTAGGAAGTGTGGTCAGGGGCACTGTCACTGATGTTACCAGTCTAGACTGATGGACCTCTAAAGTGAGTAAAAGTTCACAATATTCTTTACCTGCTTCAGTTCACTTTTTTGGAAGAAGAATCCATCATACAAGAAAGCTCCTCAACACAATAAAGCTAAGCTCAAGATTTTATAATATGGTAATGAAAAAAATGCTAAATTTGTAATTTGATTGTTACATTTAGCTGATTCAAAACCAACCTTAACCACTTATTTGCAACACATGGCAAACCTCCACCATTCCATTGCAAAAGAAATTGAAGAAACTGAACAAATACTATTTTCACTTTTGTTGAAAAAATGAAACAAAATAAATTGTATCCAGTTGCTTTATGTTCCTTCATGCCTGCTAACTGTTTAGCTCTGTACTACTATGAAAGAATGAAACCAGCCAGAATACCAGTCAATGGTATATATAAAGAGTAACCAATTCTGCAAGGAATTTTGTTTGGGTTATTCCATTAATTAAAGAGTGGTCAATCTCTGTGGCGGTCTTGGTGTCCGTGTTACAGTCAGACAGAAGCAACAAGTCTTGATCTTTGTATGGTGAGAGATCTAACCATTTTATAAGGATTAACTATTTTCAATAAATGCTTTGTCTCATTGCACTTTAAAAAAATTGGTTTGAGGTTTGAACAGAATCCTAATATTTGTTTTCTTTTTGGTTTGCTGTGTGAAGAATAACCAGACCCCTAATACAAGAAATGATAAATATGTCAATATGTCACCATAGAAACCAACCTAATTCTGTTTCTAAAGTCATAGTGTTCAACAACAGGAGCATTACTCTTCTGTTGGTATATATAACTATGGAAACTTTTTAAATTTTTTTACCGTCCCACCAGTTTGTTGATGCATTAGTATTGAAAACTTTCAAACCTTCACAATGACAAGTTTTCGGTATTTTATAGAAGTACAAAGAAAGTAGATATTTTTGCAAAAATTGCAGCCAGCCCCCCCCCCCCACCCCCGGTTATGAAATGACCGGCAGGAACTAAAGGCAGACTACTTTAGTTGGTAAAGCACATGAGTTTGACTTCTGCATCCCACTTTTACACTTTCTCTGGAAAGCTGAGAAATATTACAGATAATCTAAACTACATTTTATCATGCATTTATTTGCATTTTGTGATTTTTTTTCTCCGTTTTCTATGATTATAGATCGCAGGATGCAGGAGTAAGAAGAAGGCTGCTGGAAGAAACAAATGGCATTGCGTAGGGCCAGGTATTTATGGGGAGAGGGGGGGGGGAGATGGGTAAGAGGAGTAGAATGAATCTCAAAAGAAAATGTAGAGCATCTTTTCTAAATGATTCTTTCACTTATCTATGATCCTTTCATGTTTTAAAAACTTAAAGTTCTCATTCTAGTGATATATCGTCACAAAATGCTTAACTTTTCCAACTTATCCAAGGTGACTCTGATTTTTGTTGTTGATATGTCCAACAATGATACTACTACAGACATCAAATATTTTGTTTGTCTATTGTTAACTAAATGTGGATGGATGAATTCATGTCATGGTGAACTACAGAAACGTGACAAAAAAAACAAAACAAAAAATACCGAAAATGGGATGAATTTTTTGGGTGTTACTTGGACAAAAGCATCTCAGATGTGACCAATGGTATTTTTAATCTTATCAAAGCAAAAGGAACAGCAGCTTTATTGGCAACTTGCGGCAAGCATAAATTCCCAGTATAGCAATTGTAAGGATGCCACGGAAGCCATGTCATTTATTTTTTTCTACGAGAGTTCACTTCAACTCTTTATCACTGCTATTAGATGATGATGTTCTTGTTGTCTTGTTATTGCAAAATGATCGTTGAGCAGTATGTTGTACTCAATGTGAAGATTCTTGAGTTCTTGCGAGAATCCCATTTTTGATAACCGAATTCACTAGAATTAACCGATGAAATAGCCTTTAAATTCCCCAAAAACTTTCTGATTGTTTTACATGTTATTAATAAACATGTCATAGAGCTGCTTGAGCAGGGAATTTCCCTCTGTTGGATGGAACCTGTGGTAACTCTCCGAATAGCGATTGTTGAGAGAAATGGCTATGTTTTAGTTTTCAAATCAGTTGATATACTCTTTATTACAACAATCAGAATGCCTGGTAAAAACTACAGCCAAATACAACCTGGAAGAAATAATTAAAAGCAAAATGCTGCCATAAATAATCCAACCATCCAGGTCTGTACTAGGTTTATCAATTTTTATCTTTTAAGTTACCAAAATCAACTACAAATTTTAAAAAAAAAATTTTTTAAAGGGATCGTTTTGTATTCATTTATATGAGAAGAAACAGAGTATGATGAAATATCAAAACTAAGATTGAAAATGGGAAAAAGAATTTGAAAACAGCAAATATAATATTGGGACCTACCTCCAATATCTTCCTCAACTGCATTTTCCAGCAGTAAGAGATTTTTTATTATAAAAATAATGAAAACTCTTCAAAGGGTATATGAACAATTTCACATTACGATGACTATCAAGTAATGTAATATTTGTAAAACATGAAAAATATCAGACACAACATTTAGATATCAGAGATATAACATATCAGAGATGTACCAACACACATCAACACAGCCTATGCACTCACCACAATGTAGAGCTACTCTGATTATAACACTGGGTAATCCCATCCCTCCCCTACCATGCCCAAACAGAGTGTCCCAATTCTTATATGCAAACAACGGGCTGGGCTAGGCTAACCTGCTATCAAAGTGCTTTAGGTCTAGTTATAGTATTGACAGTCATTTGAATATCTTAACTTTCTTCAGCGATTACACCTCTGCTATGGTGCTGACACAATACACTAATAATATATTTTTTTGCACTTGTGTATAGTGCTGTGTGGAGTGACAATACGCCACAGATATGATTAGCTGGTTCGAGCAGTGTGTTATGTATATATATAAATATATATAATGTGGTAAATGAAGGTAGCCAGTGAGGTGGCAATGAATGTTTTATGAAAACAGAGCATTCAGTGAGATGGTACTGATAATGAACGCTTTCCTAGGGAAACTTTAATCGACAAATTTAAAAAAATATATAGAAATCACTTCCAGTCCCTGTCACATTTACCACAAATTCCAAAACAGTTTTGTCAGTTTGTTTTAATTCTTTTTTCAAAATCCATATTTTCGATTCCCTTCCACTAACCTGAAGGTCCCATCTCCTCTGGCTGTTGGTCAGATTTGTCTTAAGCCGGACAATCTCTTGCCGATGTTTCTCGTTTTCTTCTCCCAAGACACTGACTTGCTGCGTCAGTATTTTCATGGGGTGGTCGTCTGATTTGCCGGCCGACAATGACTGATGCAGATCGTGAAGATCTCTTTTGTGCCTGTCGTTGGTTTCTTTCAAAGATTTCATCTTTTAAGAGAAAGACAATCCATCATCTATTTACCACCTCGTTTCATTTTATTCGGTGAAAAATCCGCAAAACAAACAAAAATCACAACCGAGCCAACTATCCTTAAATGATATGGAATTTTCTCTTTAATACTGTTATATAAATAGCCCCCTACACCCTCCCCTCCCTTTTACCAGACCCCCTCCCTTTAACCAGAATGTGACTTTGACCACAAGATTATTCTGCTCAATGGATTCAGTCCTTCTAGGATAGAAACAATGACACAACAAGATAATTCCCCTTGCTATTAAACAGTACTTTAGTTTCAAGGCCTGTGATATGTTAATTTTCTACGGGACTGTACAGTACATTATCTGTTATTTTCTGTTCGAAAATTCCAAACATAAACATGGCTTACTTGCCTGGGATCACAAACATTAATGTTCACCTCTTTATGATGCAGCGTTCGGAATCAGGAGTGATAACATAACATCCAATTCTAGTTTACTGGCAGAACTTTTCCAACAATCCTATTCAATTTTATTTTCAAGTAATTGTCGAATCATTGTAATTCACTTAGCTGTCTAATTAGAGTACATCTACATTGGCTTTTAGATTCACTGTTATTTCTCTGTTTACTTATGACAATTGAGAAGACTGATGAGTTCTATTGTTTTTGCCTTTATTATTTAGTATTAAATTCACCTACATGATGAACACTACATACAGAGCAGGAAGTGGAAGAGGGGATCAAGAAGAAAACAGTGAGAAGGGTGCAATGGGGGGGGGGGGGG
>JAIPMN010022602.1:0-13094 GCA_020650975.1 Apostichopus californicus
ATATGTATATATGTAGCAAGTACAGCATTTGTATCTACGTCATTGACAAAAGTCAGAAGATATTATATACATAATAAATAAAGATTAAAACGTTCTACAGGAACATTCTTTACTTGTTATGTTAAAATATCCCATTACATGTAGGTCATGATTATTATTTTTCTTATCTATGTAGCCAACTACATATATCGTTTCGCTTTCATATGTTTATTGACCTGGTTGTGAAAACCTTTGCCCGTCTCTCCTTTATATTATGATTAAACAGTTACAGTGGTAAACAAGTCACCATTTGTCAGTATTACTAATAGGCTGTCCGGTTTATGTCTCTGTCGGCCTTTTTACAAAGTAATCAAGAAGTATCGTAAACATCGTATCACTAGTTCCGAAGGTATGGACCAAGGTACATCTGAAACTGCAGACTGTAGCGGTAACGAAACAAAGTCAATCAACATCTATTATAGATTAAACACTTTCCCTTTCTTTCGGCAATACCCTTTGATATTAATGATGTCAATTTACAAGTTTCGTAATCTAACGACTATCGTACCGTTGCTAATCTCAAAACGTTCAAATGTTCTTAATGATGATAAAGAGAAAATATCAGTTCACTGTACAAATTCACTTACTGTTTGTAGTTAACTGCTGTTTGGCATTTTCAAATTCCTCAGTATCGTAAGAAAGTTTTATTGAAGATCTTTCTGATTGAAAGTCTTTCCTTTCCGTATCGTTTATCTCGCTTTCATACATAGCCATTAATCTTCTAAGAAGTTCCCCTGACTCAATGTCTTCTTTGAGTTTGTCTAGTGTTTCCACAGAAGATACCTTCAAGCAGATAACGAGACTGCCCTCTTGACAATCTACGAAATGTATTCCCTGATCCCGTGGGAAGACAGATTTAATGGCACGTTTCTTTGAGAGCATGAATGTCTTAAAGTTGGAAAATACACTGGTTGGGTTGTCGTTATTAACCGTAACACGAACATCTGCAGAAAACAATAAAAACCTATCATAGATAATATCAGGTTTTGTCATATAAATCTTAAGTGTTTTAACTAACCCCCTATCGCTTCTTTTAGATATGAACCAATTAACAATCTAAAAGATAGGCCGATGTAAATTACGCTATTTTAAACGGACTTTCAACCTAGTAATATATGATAAAAAACAAGAGCAAAGGTGTACTTTCAATACATTTAAATATCGCAAATGTTCCATTATACCGAGAAAAGGTATGGACCAAGGTACATCTGAAACTGCAGACTGTAGCGGTAACGAAACAAAGTCAATCAACATCTATTATAGATTAAACACTTTCCCTTTCTTTCGGCAATACCCTTTGATATTAATGATGTCAATTTACAAGTTTCGTAATCTAACGACTATCGTACCGTTGCTAATCTCAAAACGTTCAAATGTTCTTAATGATGATAAAGAGAAAATATCAGTTCACTGTACAAATTCACTTACTGTTTGTAGTTAACTGCTGTTTGGCATTTTCAAATTCCTCAGTATCGTAAGAAAGTTTTATTGAAGATCTTTCTGATTGAAAGTCTTTCCTTTCCGTATCGCTTATCTCGCTTTCATACATAGCCATTAATCTTCTAAGAAGTTCCCCTGACTCAATGTCTTCTTTGAGTTTGTCTAGTGTTTCCACAGAAGATACCTTCAAGCAGATAACGAGACTGCCCTCTTGACAATCTACGAAATGTATTCCCTGATCCCGTGGGAAGACAGATTTAATGGCACGTTTCTTTGAGAGCATGAATGTCTTAAAGTTGGAAAATACACTGGTTGGGTTGTCGTTATTAACCGTAACACGAACATCTGCAGAAAACAAGAAAAACCTATCATAGATAATATCAGGTTTTGTCATATAAATCTTAAGTGTTTTAACTAACCCCCTATCGCTTCTTTTAGATATGAACCAATTAACAATCTAAAAGATAGGCCGATGTAAATTACGCTATTTTAAACGGACTTTCAACCTAGTAATATATGATAAAAAACAAGAGCAAAGGTGTACTTTCAATACATTTAAATATCGCAAATGTTCCATTATACCGAGAAAAAAAGTCTGACTGTTTCGCATGTTAAACAAGAGTAATGTATCATAAGTATCGTACTACACACAACTCTATAAAGCAACATGTGTCATCGTTACTGACAAATCCCATGTTGAAGGTTCTTTCTCTATCTTACAAAATTTAAATAAAGACAAGTGGACAACCTATGAGTTGTATATATTTAAACCATAATGTCATCACTTTGAAGTAATTTTGTCTTCATACCTACAGCAAGTTGGAAGTGCATGAAACTTGAACTTCACTGACCTCACCCCGAAACTTTCATTCTAACAGTCATTGCAACCTGTATCGGTCTGTCACTTGGTCATATCTTTCACAGAACTATAGGCGTTTAACATTAATTTGCAATCTAAACTTTCCGAGGCCGATATCCTACATTGTTTTGGCTATTTAGGCATTTTATTATGCGTGAAATGAACAAAATGTTGTTTTAGGGTTATTGATATGATTTGTCCCTATAACGTCACAAGATGAACGCATTTGTAATGAACGTTTATTCATCAAGAGCAACAGTTTAGTTTTTAGTTGTCACACTTTTGAATACAAAACATTGACTACCCGTTTAAAATGAATGATGGTACTTTTTCAGTGTTCTTAAAAGTAAAACTGGATATCAGATATCTGCATACCTTCCGAAAAGTTTGTGACTATAAATGTAATGCATGCTAATCGGAGCAATATAACTGTTTGTGAGAATTGGTAACTTGACACCTAATTGTCAATCAGTGAGAACTGAGAGCCATGGACGGATATAACGATACTAAGATTGTACAATAATTACAATGGTTGTGGCTGCATCAATCAAAGCAGAAATTGAGAGGAAAGGGAAACTAAACTTACCTGGGCAATTTGATATCTGATTGTAGTCCTCAATAATTCTTTGAAGGTTTGACAGACCAGTCTCTCTAAAAGCTTCCAGTAGCTTTGTTGTGTCCTTCCTAGTGATGATACACTTTCTACGGCACTCAAGTAGGAAATGATGTTGGGGTTTGTCGCTAGCTCTGATCTTCTCTAAAGAACTAGTCATAATGAAATATTCACATAATTTCGTGATGGTTGGTATGTCCAGAGAGTGCTGTAAACTTTCAATCATGTCGAGATAAGCGAATGGCAGTTCGTTGCCATGTGGTTCATCGGTAACTGAAATGAAAACAGATATTTTAACTATTATGAGAGAAAATCGTTCCGCAGCCTTTCATCGAAACAAAAAGAATATCATACGTATAACAGAACTGTAGTAGAGTCCAGTACATCTGAATCTAAGTCAGATTCCAGCAAGTCCGGGTCCAAAACAAGTCTGAGTCAGAGGCAGGCTGACTCAAGACAAGTTCGAGTCCAGGATATCCAGAGTGCGAGTCGAGTCTGAGTCCAGGCTATGAACAATAAACACTATCTAGATTTTGGTAACCTGGGCTCTATTTCATAAAAGTTAGGAATATTCCTATCTTGAGCTTAGGAAGGAAAATTTTTCTTAATACGAGAATTGTTATTAACTTAAGAAATATTCCTATCTTCCTATTTCATAAAGCAATTCACAGTAGGTATTATTCATTCCTATCTATGTACTGAAATCGTTCCTAAATTTAAGTGTCGCGTGTGAATTTGGCGGAAATTTCACTTCCAAAAAACATTGCTAATTTCACATGTTTCAGTAGTGTGGGTTAGCCTGTATCAGATATGGCTATGTATATGGCTGCTTGATAGAGAACATCGACGTGTTCTACGTTGGGAGAGAATATTTATAGACAAAACTAACCCTATGGATCTTTGGACTGACCAGCAAATGTATGCAAAGTATCGATTCAGCAGACTTGCATGCCTGTGCATTATAGATTTGCTGCAGGAGCAACTACAGCATGCTACACTACGAAACCATGCACTACCACCATCTCTGCAGGTTTATATTGCATTGCGGTTCTTAGGGCATGGGTCTATGACAGATGACTCAGGTACTGAGCCCTATTGTGTTAGTGTGCCAACATCATGTTGAGCTGTCAGGCGAGTGATAAGAGCACTCTGCAGACTAAAGTCTCGATTCATAAATTTCCAACCACCCCTGATGAAGTGCAACGAAACCAGAGGGCTTTCATGGCTGTGCGAGGATTTCCACATGTTGTTGGAGCGATAGATGGCACCCACATTAGAGTCCATGGTGTGATTCGTGGACCTACTGAATATGTAAAGTTTATGCATAAATAATTTTTATTTCTTTAAGCTTATCTAAAATAGTTAAAGAGACACTTCAAGGGTTCACCTTGGGTCAACTTCCTAACAAGTTTAAACAAAATAGGCTCACCCATGTAGGTTTCTTTTTAATTGGACACACACAAATGACTCACACAGGTAATGACACACACACGCAACCGCCTACAGTCACCTACAACCACCCGCACAATGACACATTTGACCCCTCCCTCAGTCATGGAGTTCTGGTCACCCCGGGGAACCCCACCATGGCTGATCCCCGAGTGTAGTTACTCAGGATAATTAACTATTACCGTTGTAACTGTTGCCAAGGAATGAAAAATCAAGGATGCATCCGGATACAAGAACACAAAGATGAGCTGTGATTATTGTTATTATTATGAATTGGTCTCTTTTTAAATAGGTCCAACTCTCTCATCAAATGTGTGAAAATAACTGAAACAGGAATATATAATACTAATAATCAGCAGTTAATTTTACGACAATAAAGCGACCACTTATGTGGGAGAAACCCGTGAGGGCTTATGTATTACAACTTACACGTCGGGTGGGTTCCAATTCAACATTTGAACTCAAATTAGGAGACTTTTCAATTTAGAAAGTCATTTCAGATGGGAAAACCGTATATTGCTCTTGAATGAAAACCCGCCTTACTATGACCCGGCCGGGTATCGAACCCAGAACCTCCCGATTGCTAAGCCTCATTGCTTTCAAATACCACCGCCTTTATCCATTCGGCCACAGCACCGGTAGTGGAATATATAGTAGGGCCGTTGGGATTAGAAAACTTTCATGAGCAAAGTCATCAAACACATGTATGCCAGGAAAACCAATTAATGTGATGGTATTGCTTTTAGAGCAATTCCCTTTGTAACATTTGTTTGTTATCATTTAAGTTTACAGCATCAATGTGAAACAAATGTGTGATGCTAAGTATAGGATACTTAATGTGGTGGCAAGGTGGCATGGCAGCACAAACGGCAGCCATATCTTACAAGAGGGTCGTCTCCGTTATTCTTGTAATCCAAAACGCGGAACTACATGATATTCTTCTGGGAGACTCTGGTTACGGTCCCTTGCCTTATCTGATGGCAAATATTCTTAACCCACGCACAGCAGCAACAGAGGCTTACAACCAGTAATTATCTTGATGAACACCCAATACTCATAGCTAGTACAGTAACTACTGTACATGTTCCACAACCGTGCATCAGTAACTACTGCGCTGTGTTCGCAACACGGTAACATGTGTTACAGGTGGCACAGTAATAACTGAAACAAAATATCAAACATATATCAATATAAAAAACATGTGGAATAGCAAAACAGGCAAAACGTGTCCTAAAGCAATATATTTGGGGCAAATGTATCACCAAATATAGCACATTTTTCAGCGAAAACTACCGAAATGAATATTTTGGCACTATTTGACCTAACTCCACAAGGCAATGCTTTGATAGCCTAAGTTTCTAATTTCCATTGCCATGGGTTAGAATCCTTTGGCTACTGTAATAGGTAGGTAGTAGGATGTGTAATTGCTGTGAATCAGACCTCAAACAATAAAAAATTACCAAATGCAACAGTGGCGAACAATTTTGGAATTTCAAAAGTGTGATAAATTGGCCCATTTAGAAGCATTGCATCTGAAGTTTTCAGAATATACTTACTTCATGTTGTTCCAAGCATACAACAAAATTGGTGATTTGGTGGGGATTTACCATTGTAGAAGGTTTTAAACGCTGCAGCTCAGGCTGTAATATTGGGCTGAGCAAGGATCTTGCTTCAAAAGACTCCATCTCATACAACATCTTTTTTGGGTCTCACTTTTAGTTTGGTCCAACGTCAGTATACGTCGTACAATATATCTGTAATGACCAATGCCTTCCAGAGCACGAATGACAACAGTTAATTGCGATTTCGGTTTAGTTTCCATAAATGAGAGAAACATTGAAGCACGTTCTCTCCGTTTGTTAATTCGTACAAGTTCAGATTTCTCTTCATCCGTTAACTTACCTTCCCCGCTTAGCTTCTGGGCAACACATAGACGATTACATTCTTCTTCCATTTCTTCTTGCATTGTGGTCGTTTCGATTCTCGTTTGAGTCTCCTTTGAAATAACAGATTCCCTAAAAGTAGTTGACGAACATCTGTAAAGAGAAACGATTGAAGTAAATACTAGCGTTTGGATCCAGGGGCCCGGCCCAGCTCCCTTTTCTGAATATAAATTCGTTTAAAAAATAGTACAAACATGAACTTGCATGGCTTGTAGTTAGGTGTTTAAACCAGAATGCAAAAATGCATTGTGGTTTGGATGATGTCGCATGAGAAGTTTTCTTCATGAGTCTGACGTTATGTATAGTAGTGCTGATAGTCGTAGTCGCGATTACACTTTGGAAGTTTGACAAATCGCGCTTGAATTTAGCACTGCACATAATCTGCTTTTGAAAAATAGCCTAACCTATATCTAACACAACACTTAAGCAGTTTGTCAGCAAATATGGCAAAAGTACAGGTTCTCACAATGATACACTGTGCTGTGTTAAAAATCGGCAAGCACCTGCTCCGGTTAGATTCAGGCGTTTGCTTGTCAGTAATACGCTCGTTCTGCAGTACAACATTCAGTCCTAGCAATGTTTGATCATTGCGCATAATCTCAAATTTGGAACTTATTAATCTTTTACGTTTACCAAAGTAATGTCATTTCAAACATGTTTACAATTACTACTGGCCTGGTTCACGTTTATCGGAAGTCTGATCGAGTGTGTCGATTGCGGTGTAGTTTAATTTCAATGTGCAAAATATGTGCCTGCTCTTGCGCTAGGATAGAGCCTAGCCTAGGACGTTGAACGTCATTCTACAGAAAACTCTTTCATACTAATCAATTACACCGCTACAAGGTGTTACATCTATTCATTGTTTGCACGTTTGCTTTTAGTGCTAGTACTTGTAGTAGCCTTGTAGATTCTTTCGAAATATTTTTATTTTGGTGTTTAAGAAACGTGTAGATTGAAAGTTGTTAATAGTTTTTGGTTAGTAGATGTTTTAACATGATTAAGACATCACACGTTTAAGACCCGAAAGAACAAATAAAGACAAATAAAGAAAGATTTGTGTTGACGGTTTTTGTAGAGATGACAGTGATGACGTCATAACTGTAACCGAGTAATCGCGAGAAGAGCTATGCGATTAATCGACTACTATAGAAAGCGTCGACTATCAGCAATAATGTAAAGGTGTATAACATACTTGATCTTAGTAATACCGTGGAAAGCAGAGTGATGTGACAAACAATAAATTCACAATGACACAGGCTGTCCTTAAATGACCATTGACCTCAACAACAGGCTTCTTGTACTAAATGTGATACATCAACATACTAAATATGACATCTGTCCTATTCAAATATTGTTTAAAACATGGTTATCACAATATGACCCCTGGTGAACTCAAACGTCCATTGACTTCCGCCCACATTAGGCACGCACGTATGACAAACTAGCTGGAGTACAACGTGTATGCAGTGCTATACTGTGCATGTATGCACACCGCATGTTCGTTTATGTTGCTGTAATGTACATGCTGTGTACCCTGGGCTTACCCTCTGTTTCTGGCAATGATCGGAAATGATTGCAGAGAGCATTATTCACTACTAGAGACTTCCCGCAACCAAACATGATTAATTATTAACAGTGTCAAACATTACATAGTGGAAACTATCATTAGCATGAAGAAATCTGTAATGGAAATGTTGTTAACTACATATATGGTTTTGCTTCCAAATAATGTTAAAAAAGCTCCACCTAGCGGATAGAAGCGATACGAAAGCGTCATCTGGACTTTAATATATAGGAGTTGTTGTTTCTTTCGACAAAACTGTAATGACTCAATAAGAAGGACTATGTATTTATTCAAGAGTCTGTCGAAAGCACAGTGTATTTATATCAGACGCATTTATGGACAATTACGATGTTTTTCGAGGTTAAAACTCGGTCCACCTTAAGGTAGCCCAGTAACGCGATTGAGTGTGGATTTTAGAAATTCGATTTCGACCGAAGTTAAAGAGGTTATGAAACGAAAAAAAATTTCTTTATCATCGTATTCTGTACACTCGTAGCTTTCCAATGATACCCAATTTGTGTCAAACGAAGCTTGCATTCTTGAGGAATAAACGATCAAAAATTCGAGGGTAAAAAAAACTTTCTAAAAATTGTTGTATTTACGGTAACGCGGCGTGACGTCAGTCGAGGAACTCAGCTCACTTCCGAGACGCTATGTTTACATTCTTAAACGTCTGAGAACACACACCATTACACTGTTGCAGTGCTCCGTAGTAATTGAGATTTGGTGTTTGTTTTTACGTAAATTTATCTCGTAAATGTTAAAAATGCCGAGCCGATATGTGGTATAAATTTGCTCCACCACAAGTAAAGACGGATTTCTACTGCAAGCTTTTCCAAAAGATGACAGAAATCGAAGAATTTGAACACGACTCGCTCAAAACACTACACATATACTCAACGTTACGAGTGCCTGTAGGCCTATACTGTTGCCAAATTACTTGTTATGACCATAGCCTAGGCCTCCTTGATAAAGCAAATGACGATTTTTTTCTTTATGGTTACCTAATATTTCGCACAAATTTTAAAGCCAGTTGGTTTTAGAACAATCAACACTAGATCTGCAAGTTTTCTTTTGTGGTAAAACTGGCGTTGTGTTGTGATTCGTAACAGTTGGATAATACAATTACACGGGCTAGCCTGTTATACAACGTCTATTAGTTAGGTCTACACCCCATGTTACCACTACTAGTACTATAGGGTTGCAATGCACAGAATGTCACATTTTCCTTGCACTGTAAGACACAAAATTCTAGAAGCTTCGCTACGAAGTTAAGTAGCAGGATCATCGACATTCGAGATAATTTAAATCATATGATGGTCTTAATAACGGTGGTTTTGTTTATGCTCAACCGACCAGTTTCGGTTCAGGGTCGTCCAACCGTTCTGCTCGGGGACTTCGATCGGCAGCGACGCGTCTCGGCCACCGGGATCGTTTTACAATTCTTCTGCAAGGGGCTCAATTGATAGGGAAAAACACCGATATTATCTTCATCACCCTCGAAAACTACTTCCTCCTCTTCTTCCTCAAAAAAATAATTTTCGTCAAAGCTTACGAATGTCCTGAGAGATTTCCTCGGAATCGGAAGATTCGGGAGAAGACATTTTCAATTGATGAGAAGAGTGTTCATGTGGTTACATGTAGTAAACTGTGTAACGCCGTATCGGTAAACAGCGGGGAGTCGGCTTTGGCTGAAATGGTTCCTTTGATGACGTCAGATGAACTGCGGTGGGTAGATTTGCTTTTTTTGGCAGCTCGAGAGGTCTCTGGGGAATACTTTGACAGCGAGTTTCTGGCGTTTGAAGCCGTATTTACGGAAAGTTGTGCATGGATGGTGTTGTAGTAATGTAGATAAACCATTCTAAGACATGAAAAATGTTCATTTCATAACCTCTTTAAGAATTGTTCTTACACAAAATAGCCATATTTTATGACACTAGTAGACCAGTTTATTTATTTCAGATTATGTTATGTATTCTAGATACTATTTTCAGCCACATTTATGGACAACTAGGGTGTTTCTCGGGGTTAAAACTAACAACATCCTTTGTGTTCATTGAGCACTATAGACGCAAGGATGTTTGCAGACAATGGTAAGGGCCATTAGCCAATCAAATCACCGCGGCAATGTGGAAACCACCATTGACTATTTTTTGCATGAACATGTAGCACTACCCTACTTTGAACTGCTTAAGTCCTCCAAAATTCAAGGAAACGACATTGTATTCGTAAACAATGTCTTGAAAGCTAACATCATAATTCATAAACACACGGTCCCGTAATAATAATACACTGCACTGTAGGATACTTAAAATTATAACCATAGGCTACACACTATGGTAATGTGCATACACATGTACATATGCAATTAACCACGATAGGATACGTTGATGCCGGTGATCAAGAGCAACCTTATAAATGTCACTTTATTTCAACCCAGAATGCTGGAACAACTCCGAATTTAGCCCCAAATCATTGTTTAACTTGTTTTATACCATCGACCGGACGATAGAGGTAGTACCGTCTTGAAAACGGAAAATGTGCAATTCGAAAGATGAAAGGTTTTTACTCACGTTTCGTTTTTATTTTTCAAGCCGAGGCAAAGAAATTTCCAAATTTCTTCCACATCGTGAGTCCGACATCGTCGCAAACAGATATTTAATGAATATTCAACTTCTTTTCTTCAAAGTTTGCCTGAAGCAATTCGATTGCTGCTTTATAAATATGTATTAAAATTGATTTTCAGACGATATCCAGGCTGCAGTGTACTGAAATGTAGTGATGGGCTAAGCTCCCACAATGCATTTCACCGCTTTTGTCAAGTGTTTAATGATTGCGAAATAACGGTCAAAAGTCGCAGTCTGATTTCTGATTGTGTAAAGGGAAAGTTGTTAACTACATATATGGTTTTGCTTTCACATATATGTTAAATAGGCTCCACCTAGTGGATAGAAGCGATACGGAAGCTTCGTGTGGACTTTGATATAATGGAATCCTTCATTGATGTTTCTTTCTACAAAAAAGTAATGACTCGATAAGAAGTACTGTGTATTTATTCCAGAGTCCGTTGAAAACACTTGGTATTTATTTCAGACGCATTTATGGACAATTAGGGTGTGTTTTGAGGTTAAAACTCGGTCCACCTTAAGGTAGCCCAGTAACGCGATTGAGTGTGGAAATTTTATAAATTCGATTTTCGACCGAAATTAAAATTTGTTCTTAAAAAATAAAACCATATTTTATAACTCTAATAGACCAGTTTATTTATTTCAGATTATGTTATGTATTCTATATACTATTTTCAGCCACATTTATGAACAATTAGGGTGTTTCTCGGGGTTAAAACTAACAACATCCTTTTTGTTCATTGAGCACTATAGACGCAATAATGTTTGCAGACAATGGTGAGGGCTATTAGCCAATCAAATCACCGGCAATGTGGAAACCACCATTGACTATTTTTAGCATGAAAATCTCTGTAACGGAAATGTTGTTAACTATAGGCCTACATATATCGTTTTGCTTCATTATCATGTTAAATAACCGGGTTCTGAATACCTTGCAACAATTTGCCCGTCTCTGCATTTATATTATGATGAAACAGTTACAGTGCTACACACGTTATTTTTTGTCAGTATTGCCCAGATGTTATGAATTGTCAACACCCATTGTTTCGATTTGACTCACCTATTAGGCTAGGCCTAGTATTATACGACGTTATACTTCGGCAGAAACCTTCGACCGAAAGGCTTTATGCTAGGTCTACTCCATAGGTACTCCTAAGCTATTTGAAGTAGTTTTAACGTTACTTTTTACGAAGGTTGCTCTGGCGATAGAACACTGTTATTTTACTACGATACTAGGCCTAGACTAGTACTCGCACTAGTACTGGTGGTTCCTAACGTTGTGCACTAGCCTAAGGCATGAATTAGAATTGTAAATCCGTGATTCCTTTACCTGAAGCCTTCAAATGACGCAATATGTTTTCCTGGCTGATAACCTGTCACAAATTTCGAACAGTTATAACTCTGTCCTGTGTCTTAATGAGAGTTTTTTCCTCAGAAATATCACCAACGAAGGCACAACATGTGCCTACGTCGTCGCGTCCCTGCACCCGGAAATAGCGCAAGAATTTCACCGCAGTCAAATGCACTACCTTAGGGAAGCTTAGATAATGATATTAAATCGGTTGCGCCAACCAATAGGCTTCACCAAGCGGATAAAAGCGACACGGAAGCTTCGTGTGGACTTTGATATCAGCGAATGCTTCATTGATGTTTCTTCCTACAAAAGGTACATGGGTAATAATGGCTCAATAGGAAGGACAGTGTATTTATTCCAGAGTCTGTTGAAAACAATTTGTATTCATTTCAGACACAGTTATGGACAAAAAGGTTTTTCAAGGTTAATTTTTTTTTACCAAACTTAATACTTTTAAACAATAGCGATAGTTTAAGACTCAACTAGACCTGTTTATTTATTGTAGATTATGTTAGGTACCCTATGTATTAATTTCAGCCACATTTATGGACAAGAAGGTTTTTTATTACGTAGTTAAAACTCAGCCCCACCTCAGGGCAGCTAAGTAACGCGATTGATTGTGGCTTACAAGAAAACAAAGAAAACGGCGATGAAGTATACATTTACCCAGACAGTATCGTTATCAAAACATGTAATAATGAAACTGTATTAATTCATCACCGTTTCCATCATCCAAGAAATAATGACTGAAATTTCACAATAAACAGTCCGGGACGATACTGATTATTTAAAATTTGCAGATACTATACCAAGTAGAATACGTGCACTAAACGCACGTCACTACTTGTAATTCTTTTCTGAGATTCGTTTTAAATGTTTCTTATTTTACTTTGCAAGGTTCTGAAAATTTTCATTCTGAGTAAGGTGTGTCAGCTCACCTTACCAAAGTTCAGTCTTGCAACATAAAGTTGTACATTGGGAAAGTGCCCCCCCCCCCTACCCCAACATTCCTGGAAATGATACTATACCCCCGCTTTAAATATGTAACAGCCAGCCACTGAGCAATATAAGGTTCCTTCAGTTTGCGACAAGATTGCTTGATTCCTTAAAGGAATATGCAACAGTTTCAATGCATAATGACCGAATACAACACGATTAAATCAGTGGCGGAGATTTCTTGTCAGAAGTGGGGGGGGGGGGGGGGGG
>JAIPMN010022623.1:0-12967 GCA_020650975.1 Apostichopus californicus
GTAATAATTTCCACACGTATAAAGTGCAATCAGTAAAGGAAATTTAGAGAAATTAAGTGTGCAGTGTATTGTACAGCTCAGAGAATAATTTAGTGTTCGAATTTTTCATAGTTTTAAATCAGGCTCTTAAACCTGTCTTATCATAAAATGCTTTACTGCCAGATGTATTTCCTTTGTAAAGTAAAATGTTATTTACTGTACAAATTTGAAAATTACAACTTGGCATACAACATTCTGCCATGGATGCAAATAATTAACTTATTCTCTGTATATTGCATGCGGGCTTACCCTATTAGGACACATTTCAGGTTCACTAAGAGATAAACTACAGTTTTATTAAATAGTCTAACATTGTAATGTTACAGTCTTTGTTGTTTGTACAAAGGAGCTGCTGATCGCATTACTGCACAATCATAGCAAGGTGGGTGTAAGTTTTTAATAAAGCAGTTTGCTATACACAACTTGAAAAATTAAGCAAGTTTGGTTTTCTATCAATAAATTTCATTTCACAGTAACCATACAAATACACGTAGTTATTCATGACAAATTTGAACTAAATTAATAAAATAATAATAATAATAATAAGAAGAAGAATAAAATATAAAATGCACTGATATTTTGATGACTTCATTACACTAGACTTCTGCTTGACTTACCTATAATAATATACTTATCCTGAATCGCTATTGTGATGTAAAACTTACATCTGGATCTTTGAATTGCGAATATGTGTGAATTGTTGGTTTAGAAATTCTGATGTTTTTTATGAATGATGAAAAAAATCAGTTTAAATACTTTAGACCTTCATAGCAGTTGTAGCTATTTAAGCTGGAATTCTTTGGGAATGGTATCTACTTACGAAATTTAGTCTTATTCATGGTAACCTGTTATATGACTTTGAAAGACTGACTGACCTCGGACAAAAATGATCAGTTTGTCCCTACAGCAATAGAAAAAGCAAGGTATCCTCTACCACCTATTACACTCATAACGTAAGGTTAATAGTTTTGTAAAGTCAAAATATGGATATTTGTGCGTTGCAGTTCTATAATATGTGTTTGTTTAAGCCTAACGCTTTACTGATTAAAGATACAAAAAAAAACATGGAATTCATTATTGGAAAAAACGTTCTAAATACAAGTTTGATATATTAGGCTATAACTGTTAGTAATCGTCTACTGCTCTGGGACATCGTGAGCTGCTCGACTATACCCAGCCAGTCAGTCCGCCTCCAATGTAAGGTAGAGATTATCTGAACTTCATCTATGGCAGGAATCGTACAGAGGTTTCTCTCAAGTTAATCGTTACACCATTTCATTGTAAAATTAATTGATCGCAGATGCTGTGATGATTTTATAAAATGTGTTTATAATTAAGCCTCGTCTAGGCGATGGATAATTACGTTTTACGAAAAATCAATGAACTTGGTTTTATTTTGTAAATTCTTTATTTTTAGCAAAATTGAAGTATGTTTATGGGAAGGTGGGTGAAGGGAGTGAAGGGGGTAAACGGATAAGGTGGCTTGAAGGTTGAAGTTTTCCCATATAAATCGGAGTAGCAATAATGACGTCGAGCGACATATACTGAAGCCAATCATACAACTGGAGGCGCTTTGTTTGTACAGCAAGAAAGTACCGGCGCGTATCACAAACACTATGTCTTTGACATAACTAAAGTGATGCAGTTGACATAAATCACGCAAAATGGTGCTATTGTGTGCCGCATTTGGGTGCCAAAATCGTCAAAAATGTGGCATTGAACTGCAGTTTCACAGGTAATCCTTAGAAAGCGATAGCAGAAGCAATTACTATAGGAATCTAATTAATTCACTAGTGTCGTCTGCTCAGCTGCTGTATTGTTATTCTCTGGACCCTAGAGAAAGTAAGCCTAGACCTCTAGACAAGCCACGGCTCACTTTTCAGATGCGATATGACTAAATCCTAATAAAAATAGTTAATTTTTTAATTGGAAACTTATAAGATGTAAAAAATATAAAATATTTGCGAAACAAGATTTGTGTTCAAGTAACGCAAGCATATGATGTATAATGTATTTTTCTCTTTGTTAACCGTGCTTAACATGTTTGCTATAAAGACAAGAAATGCCTCTGAGCTAGTTTCTGACAATCACAAGAAGTGATACTGCCAGTGAAACTACCAAATGGTACATCGTATTCTAAGAATTATGGAATCAGGAAAAGGTAACCGTCTAGATTGTATCACCGAAGATATAATGACATTTCACTGTACGGCATGACAAGCACGAAGTCATTTCAGATTTTAGCGATGTCTGTAGCGATCTGATCTATAAAAGCAACCGCAACTACCCACCTTACGTCGGATCACATTTCTTTCAATTGGAAGACTTACCATAACAAATATACATTAGACTTACTTAGTTACTTTGGGTGTTGTCAAGATATTCGTTACAAACGTTACTTCATAAAGCTTGAACAACGCATGATTCACAAGCATGCATGTATCATTAACTCTGTTGATAGGCTCTAAGAACGTTCCAATACCTTCATTATAACACTTTGTTACATTACTTTATAAATAGGATTGCAATAACTTTCTTCTTGATGTTGTTATTGATGGCAAAATGAAATGTTTCATCATTTTAGAGTGATTGAAATTTGCAAAAGGAATCAGTTGAATGTTAGGTTTTTAATAAAGAATCCTTATATGTGAAAGCCTAGAATATCCAGTACTCCTTAAACCTTCCAGCCCCAGCCCCAGCCCCAGCCCCGGCCTAAGCACCAGCTCAACCACAGTCTCAGCCCCAGCCCTAGCCCGTGCCCAGCCCCAGTCCCAGTCCAAAATGTAGGTCATTTTGGCACAACAGTAGCAGTCGATTGATTGGAATACAAGACAAGACACTGAAAATGCATTGGATCAAATGTATTGTATATTGTTAGGAGTCTCTTAACATCGAATTACCGGCTGCAATGTCCTATTGAACCATAAAACAACATTAAAATATACATACAACAACATAAGCAAACAACGGTGATGTAAAGATAACCGAAAGTTGCACGCAAAGGAAACAAAATACTTCTTTTTTAAAAACAGATTTTATATCTCTATCATAAAACTCAAATGGTTTTCTTTTTCTCAATTATACCGCAAATGCACGATAAAGTGTACATTTTAAGAGGGGTGTAATGAACAAATTTATATAAATCATCGTTTACTATACACTCGTAGCTTTCCAATGATACCCAATTTGTGTCAAACAAAGCTTGCATACGCGAGGAATAAACGATCAAAAATTCGAGGGTAATAAAAGCTTTCTAAAAACTGTTGTTTATATGGAAATGCCGCGAGATGTCAGCGCACTTCCTAGACGCTATGCTTACATTCATAAACGTCTGAGAACACACAACATAACACTGTTACAGTGCTATTTACTAATTGAGATTTGGTGTTTGGAGTTTTGGTTTTACATACATTTGTCTCGTAACTGTTAATTATGCCGAGCCGATGTGTGGTTGCAGGTTGCTTCAGCACAAGTAAAGACGGATTTCCCATACACGTTTTTCCAAAAAGATGACAGAAATCGAAGAATTTGGACACGTTTCGTTCACAAAACTACATATAGACAACGTTACGAGTAGCTGTGGGCCTATGACATTGCCAAATTACTTGTTATGACCACAGCCTAAGCCTCCTTGATACACATTTTGTATTAGTTACCTGGTATTTTGCAAAAAACTTAAAGCCATTTGTGGTAAACTGGCGTTGTGTTATAATTTTAGCGTAACAGTTGGACGATACCATTTACACAGGCTAGTCTGTTATACAACGTCCTTGACTACTAGTAGTACTATAGGGTTGCACTTGTACTTTACAGAATGTCACAATTTCCTTGCATTGTAAGTAACAACATTTTAGAAACTTTGCTACCAAGTTAAGTCGATGGATCATCGACATTTGACTAAATTTAAATCATATTATGGTCTTAATAACGGTAGTTTTGTTAATGATCAACCGACCAGTTTCGGTTTAGGATAGTCCGACCGCTCTGCTCGGGACTTCCATCGGCAGCAACGCGTCTCGGTCATCGGGATCGTTTACAATTCCTCTGCAAGGGGCTTGATTTGATAGGGCAAAACACCGATATCTTCATCACCCTCGAAAACTATTTCCTCCTCTTTTTCCTCAAGAAAACAATTTTCGTCAAAGCTTACGAATGTTCTGAGAGGTGAACTCCCACTTCCTCGGAATCGGAAGATTTGGGAGAAGACTTTCAGTTGATGAGGAGAGTGTGTTGTAGTTATCTGTACGTAGTAAACTGTATGACGCCGTAACAGTAAAAATCGAGGAGTCGGCTTTCGCTAAAATGGTCCCTTTACTGACGTCATATGAACTGCGGTGGGAAGCTTTGAGTTTTGTCACGAGTGTCTGCTCTGGAGGTCTCTAGGGAATACTTCGACAGCGATTGTCTGGTTTTTTCAGCTGCATTTACGGGAAGTAGTGAATGGGTGGAGTTGTAGTCATGTAGATAAACCATTCTAAGACATGAAAACCCACCATTCATCCCCTCTTTAATGGTCAACAGTTTTACCCTCAAGATTTCGAAAAGTCAGATAATGGTCGTATTACAACAAGCATTGCATTACCACTGTAGGACATTGAGTTATCTTGTTTTATACAATAACCCTTCGAGGCTGGAAACAGCATGGACGATCAAAGCAGCTAAGAAAGTACTCTTGACGAACTCTAACAATTTAAGCGTGCTAAACTTGGAGCAAATACATTTAACATTCAAGCTCCATAATCCTATATGATGTGTTTACTTTGCACAGTCTAGCATATTCTAAATAAATAAATGGACGACTAAGTAATTGGTCCAAGTGAACACGTCAACAAGAGGGAAAGTTAAAGACACGCCTTGATTGCGCGTCACCAGCATTTACTTATGATATTGGTGTAGTTAGCTGTTTAACCCATCAACGTACAAACACATTTCCCGTAAATGTCTGAACGCTCAGGCTAACTACAAGCAAGAACAACTCTTTGCATAAAAACAAAAAGGGTTATGGTTGACCAGAATTTACTCGTTAACTAAGTCAAATTTGAATTCAATTTTTCTTAATATAAATGGGATTTATTGATTAATGCCTTATTAACGTTTAACTAATTATTGATTGATATTTAACCAATACAAGAAGAAAAAGAACCAAAACCTGCCCATGGTTTTTATATTAGCCATAAAAAAAAAAGGCATACATTCTCCAGTACCTTCGTGTTTGGGCGATTCATGGATATCCTGTTTCATGAAATATAAAAGACAACATCACAACATTAACTGATTCTTACATATAATTGATACGTTCTGTACATGTGACCTATTTTCAACATGAGAAGTAGCATAAGTTGTTGACCTTATTCAATCCCGATTCCAAAATCCCAGAACATTGTAAATAAGTAGATATAGGGAAAAAAGTTGAAAGGTATTTGTTTTCAGATTTTGATTTTGTAATAAGCGTTATGTAAAGAAGTTGTTATTCCTCGTGTAAACGAGTGTCTGGTGGGAAAATATTATTAGAATTATACATACTTAGTCAGAGTTGTCTGAAGTAGGGACATTTCTGTCACTGTTCGCAGACCGTGCATAACTTCACAGGTTGCGTATAATAACCAGGAAGGCAAGAAAGAGTAAAACTGTATTTCTCTTTTCCAAACATTGCAAGTAAAATTATTATTTAATGTGTATCTTGTTATCACAATTAGCAGTAATACGTTTTCACGCTGGTCATTACTGTCCTTAGCATTAACGAAAGACATTCGACAGACCAAACACAAATCGTACTATAATATCTAACTGGATGGGTATCACATTTTATCTGTTGGCAAAGAAGTAGGTATGTCTCTATGTATACGTGAAGTTTGTTGCTGATACTTTCGTGTCATGCTGTAATCTATTTGCCAACGCCAATTGATGTACTTTCAGTTTAATAAAAAACTACATTTGAAACTAGATATAGTCTAGTTATAGCAACAAATGCATTGTATTTCATTGCGACAATAATCGTGTGACAAAACTACAGTAGTTTTTTTTCATTGCAAACACTTTATCTAACATAATGACCTGCTACTTCCTAAATGTACTTCTCTTACGATTGTGGTTATTTTCTAATCAATAACGTGACTGTTCTAGTTTGGTTTCTGAGACAGTTTTGCTGATATGCTATCCCTTCATTGTCGTTAATTTTATAACCATCTATAACTATTTTGTAACTCTAATACTATATAGTTCAGTCTTACCACACAAATACGTATATATGAATCACATTTACAACCACTCAGCACTGAAGTTTCATTTATAAAACAAAAATATCTGACATCGTCAACATAATTTTTTTAGTGCAAGTGGAAATAAATGAGAGAGGAGCACAGTACATTCCTTTATAAGATTAAATCATTCAAGCAAATTAAGATATGAACGTTATCTGTGTCAATGAACTTTCTGAAAGTTCATAAATAAGTGTTAAAGAAAAAATCAAACGCCATTACTTCTGTACAATTTGTGGTACGTAACCCTGAATATATACAGATTTAGTTCTGGTGCTGCGTAGATTTTGAGATACTTAGGTAAAGCTCATGTTAATTACATCCTTTTTTGTTGGTAAATATATTATAAACGTTCGGAGCGCTGTTACTCGGTAAATTTTAAGATACCTAAATATAGCGAAATGTATTATTGACAAAACTGGTGTCATGAACAAGTTGAAGATAGTGTGGAGCTATGCATTCACCATGGTTCTAATGTGGTTAACGTAAGAGGACACGGAACATACATGCTCACGCGATACTCAGATGAAATTGTAGATCATTTTTCCGTGATAAATTTGTAACATGATCTACATTTAATTTGAGACCGCAAATTTCTTCTTTTCCTATTAAAATTTGTGATGGTGTATTTGTGAAACTGACTTAATAATCTGTGTACTATCTTATGTAAAGTCCAGTCGCCTTAAATGATGAACCATGTCTCTTTAAATGGTTATATGTTAAATATGATGCAATGATGTAATAGTAAACCTGGACTGATAAGTATGGTTTCTAGCGTTCTTCAAAATATCAATATAAATATTGTACAGCAAGTCATCCTTAACATGGATCACATTTTTAAACGTGTCAGGACTGGTTAAAATGTGCGTTTAATAAATGTACAGAATTTGCGGGAAGATGTAAGATAATTAGAACGAACTTTACAGTAAAAACTAACATGGCAATCTTTTATTGTCTTTAATCTTCACCTATACTCTGAAATTAAATAGCTTCTTAGCCAACGAATTTCATGGAAACAATCTGAAGAAAATGTTTGAACCCTTAAAGACCAGGTTTCGATTCTTTATTTGAATTCATTACATTCTCAGTCCATTGTAGTAGTGAGGCTTAGCGGATTCAGATCATAAGCTTTTTCAACAGACCGTATGGCCTCTCTTTTTGTGAATGTAGACCAATCTTCAGGAATATCGGCCTCAACAAGACCATAATGTTTTGCAAATTTTCTGTTAAATCTGTTAAAAATGTATTTCCAGAATTCGTTCGGTTCATCAACTTTACTGGGAATATTCCAAGTTGGATAATCTTCCTTGTATTCACTATAGGGTCTAAAGTCAGACTTCGGGGAAATAGACGTCATATAACTTGCAAATGCATAAGTACAAACTTTAACTAACAGCGGCCAAGTCCAATCATCTCCCTTGTTTTCACTGTACGGTCTGAAGTCAGACTTCGGGGACCTATACCTCAATTGACTTGCAACTGCAGAAGTGCATACTTCTATAAACAGCTTCATAGATTCTACTTCATGCCATCCCTTCAGCCCTCCCGGGTAGTGCAGCTCCGTTCCATGAAATTCATGACCCTCAAGGGTATTTTCACAGACTGCTCCACAAAATGGGCACTGCTCAGTACAACCTTTAATGATCTGCGCAAGTTCGATGTGTATCTGTCCGGGCAGTGACAAAAGCCATGTCTTTGTTTCATCCATGTTACCTTTATAAGGAAGGATTATCGATTCCTCAAGTTGGGATTTTAATTGCTTTAGTACAATCCGCATGGAATCTTCAAAGTTTTCAAAGTTTTGTACTTCTGTTAAGTTTGCAATGTCGTCTAATGTACTCACACTACAACTTGTTTTGCAATAAATCCTCAGATTCTTTTGGAAAAGCTTTAGCCACATTTTTAGATTTTTAGCTTCTGATTGAAACTGACTGATGGTTTCATCAAGAACTTTCTTTGTATTTGTTGTGAAGAAAAGAATGGTTTCAGTTTTTAAAGTTCTGATCATGGAGTTATCCCATTTATTGCATTCGGTTGCTATGAAGTCCAAAATCCATTTCTCTGTGAAGCTATCGTAGTTCTTAAAGAACTGAGCAAATCCTAAGTAATCACTTTTTACGCAAAGGTCTCTTAAGACCGTTCCAATAAATATTCGTTTCAAATTAAAGACATCTGACTTTACAAAGAAATACTCTCTTAATCGATGGACAAGGCTTTCTTCAGTAACTCTCAATACCGAGTTTACCATTGCTTTTCCAACAATTTCACCCACGAGACGATCACAGTTTACACTGTTTTTTGTCTTTTGTATGGCTAGACACAAAATTGACTCTTCATATGTAAATGTGTTAGCAATGTTCTGCTTTCTTTTTTCCTCAAATTTCTTTAGAGATATCACGTCTGAAGACCATGCAGATAGGTGTGCGGTAGCAGCAGCTCTTGCTATTTCACCATCACTACCATCGATGGTAGCTATTTGAATCAATTTGAACATTTCATTTAACGTTCCACTAAAGTCAAACCAAGATTTTGAAAGTGCTCTGCCTATCACTGTCATTTTCGCTTCAGTTATAGTGCTGTTGATGCTGTCCATATCTTCTGAAGAAAGAACAGGAAGCATATTAATAAAATACCTGTCAAGCCTTTGTAGCGTGATTAGATTGAAGGGGAGCAGTGCACACTTTGTGATATTTGAAGAAGTCATCACTTCTCTGAGGACAATCATGTCTGTGTCGGAGCACACCTTCTCAATATTTGAGAGAAAAAGAACAGCCTTGCTCTCTAGAGACTGTGCCAGTTTTATTTCATAGTCGGCTTGAGAGAATATCCTTGTGAAATTAAAATTGATTTTACTTTTACTCGATTGAATGTCATCAACTGAAGGAGCTTCGGCCTCGTTTAATTGAGCTTTGTGGACTTCAGAGAGAAAATTGGAGCCAAAATATAAATACATTGTCGTTCTTTCAACAATAACGCTAAATTCATCTTCAAATTCTTTCAATAAGTCGCAAAGTTTCTCAGAGGTAGCAGCAATGTCATGAGGGTTGGAAGTCAAGTTTTTTATTTTGGAATGAACTTTGTCAAATATAACAGAAATGTCTTTATTTTCAACGTTGAAGTTATCATTTATGTTTCTGATATTATTAGATGTTAAATCAGTTTTGTGTGCACTGGCAAAGTCAGAAAGTGATTTATTTTTTATTATTGACTCGACTTCTTTGCCGCATTGCTTTAATTTGCAAAGCATGCGTTTTTCCGTATTCTGTTGGATATCACGTAACTCGTTCAACGGATATCTTCTTTGCATCGTGTTAAGGAACTCTTGTTTGGTTTGCTCAAAAGATTCCGTACTGTCCTCTGTGTTTTCCTCAAGCATTTCAATGAAAAGTTCCCTCGCATTCTTAACTTGCTTGCCAATTAACTGTGCTTGTTTCACCTCTTCAGTTACTTCTTGGAAGCGTCGCTCTACTGTCTGCAAGAAAGAAGTTTTATTCGACTCAATATCTTGTTCAAAGTGATGCTCTTGCTCCTGTAAGCATTTATATTTTGGTGATTGCATCATTTCTGAGACCTTTTGCTGAAATGCTTTCATTTTATCTCTAGCACT
Source organism: Apostichopus californicus (assembly GCA_020650975.1). NCBI lineage: Eukaryota > Metazoa > Echinodermata > Holothuroidea > Aspidochirotida > Stichopodidae > Apostichopus > Apostichopus californicus. Next base: position 9,904 of record JAIPMN010022623.1, read on the forward strand.
TTGATAGAGAACATCCAGTTGTATAACTTTAAGGTTCTCAATATCATTTGACGAATCGTACCTAAGGTCACTACACGCTAATGCGAGTTTTTCAGAAAGGCCCTGCAACACGTTTAAGAGCATGCCCCGGTACAATGTTACAAACTCGTGGTTGAGTTTTTCAGCGTTGGTATCGTGAAAATTCTCTACAAAGCTGCTAGTCTTAAGCGCTTTACCAATATCAGCGAGGCGTTGACAAAATCCATTGAATGACATTTGAGGACGATTGCATTTCTCTAAGAGTTTTAAGATAAACTGCCGAAGAGCAAGAGAATCTGAAGATTTGTGTTGGTCTTTGCTTGATAAAAATGTTTTACTTGGTCCTACTGTAAACGCGCATCTCTCATGTTGGAAAAAGAAAATATCGCTGATATCTTGATTTGAGATTTCATTACCGTCACTTTGAAGAATTTCCTGTAAGTACTTTAGTGTTTTCCTGAATACTTTGTCGGAATGATGTTCTCCATGAACTTTGCTATGATTTTTTTGAGCATGGTTGACCAAGCAACACTTTCCTGACTTATTTACTTCTTTCATTCTAAGAAGGCCTTTTGAAATAGCTTTCATAAACGTATTTTTATCCTCTGTGCACATTTCTTCTGTCACGTTAATGAGAACTACATCAGCGAGACAAGTAGCTAAGGAACAAATAAAGTTGTTTCTCTCAATATAATCTGGAGATGAAATTTCCTCGGTATGAAAACTTTCCGTGTTTAGTATCAGTAGAAAGTCATATGGAATGTTTGCATTTTTAGCATTTCTAACCGGCAGTAGTTGCACAAGAACGCCATCTCCGTTTGTACAAAAAGAGAAGTTTACTCCAAACAATTGATTAATTAAGGAAGTTTTTTTGGTTTCGTTGCAGCCAATAATCGAAACAACACACACCTTTGCATCAATTATAAATCTGCTTTGCAGACTGTCAAATACTTCTTCCAACCATTTGATCCCGATTGTATTCGTATTACTGTGACAAAGTGGCAATGAAACGCCTCTTTCAAACAAATGAGCAAATTTTTCGGGATATGTTTCATAATCGGATGCAAAATTTTCGCTACGTGGGAGCATTGGATGATTACATTCCACCATTTGTCCAACCTCGTGCAGTAAATCATTTACATCAAACTTATTTGTACCCTCTTCACGGTGTAACACCTTCCCTAGCCCATGATCAGAAAAGGTTTCAAGATACCTGTATAGAAAGTGACTGTTTTCAATGTCACTGTCTAAGCAATTCAGGAAAATTTTCAACGGCTCACCCAAACTCGAGTTTTTCTGTAGATTTCTAATTTTGCGTTTCCTTTTTAGTTTGTTAGAGACTTCATGTTCAACACTATCGACTCCAATCTCTTCACGGTCTACTACCACCCAATCCCTCCAAAGCTCTTGAAGTGGAAATATTTCTTGCCGTGTTCTCCCTTCTCCTTCTACAGCATTAACGATGTTGTGAGATATGACTTTGGTACTCTTACAGTTTGGAAATTCGTCATCAACATCAATATGCAACATTTCACAAATCTGCGGAAACATTGCGAATGAAATCTGCTTATCTGTGAGTACAGTTTTTTTTATGTGATCGGATAAAATGTGACCCAGCTGCGGTCTTGTGGCGGCAGTATGTTCAACAAAGGTAACATTTTGAGTTGATTTGAAATGAACCAAAGCGCCAGTGTGAGTTGAAACCAGAATTACGTTTGATGATTCACTTATTTCTTTGACCCTTTGCTGAACTTCATCATTTATGGTACTTTCCACAAAGATAATAACAGTGCTTGACACTTTACAACAAAAATCAGCTTGCTCTTTGTGATTGAGAGTATCACCTTGCAAATTTAGAATAGCCAAGGGTACTTTGATATCGTTTTCCCCTTGTGTTGGTAAGTACCAAGCACATTCAACGATTCCTTTGGACAAAGTATTGTCTTTATCCTCTGACAGAAATGTCTTACAAACCTTATCAGAGTTGCTTATAGATAAAAGCATCTCGTTAAGAACCTTCGTCTTAGAAACACTTACCTTTCCAAACCGAAAACATGATATAGTGACAAATGGCTGAGTAATGATACCTGTTACATCTTCTGTGCTGGTGCATACATAAGATCTGCGTAGACCATAGTGCAATAAAACGGGTTTTTCATATAACTTCGGAAGCATGATTGGCACAGCTTTACCGATTAACGTTAAGTTGCGTAGTACCTCTTGGAGAAGGTGGACATCACAACAGGTGAAAATTGCAAACAAAGTGTCTCTGATTCCATCTTCTCCATTTGTCATTCCTTTGGCTTCTTTCAGGGTTTTCAAATGGTCAGAAAGATCTTGAAGTGCAGTTTGTTGGCCTAACGAGAGTCGATTAAGAAATGTCTGTATGATGTCTCGTACATCATTGGTGTCCAAGTCTTCTTTGATCATTCTTTGGTCTCGAAGGGTTAACTTTGATGTTTCATCCAAACCGAGAAAACTTAACAGGTGTTTGAATTCCTTTTCCTCCTTTGAGATTGGTTCTGAGAGAACAAAGTCAGACTATTTAAAAGTAGTTGTCCTTTGGCACTGTGTAGATTCTCATCCTGTTTAAATTATCCTGGGATCTTATCATTTAGTTTAAACATCCTACCGGACAAAATCACCATTTAATATTATATCCCATACTCTGTACAGGACAAGTGCTTACAGTTGTCTACGTACACAATACTGATAAAAGGGAATTGAGACTTGATATACTGCTTCAATACAACACGACGATATTCCAGGTGTGATGAATGTGCATAGCGCAAAGATGTTGCCCAAGACACAGAAGAGCGTTAAGCAGAGATAAAGGTAACTATACATCTATATATCATATAAAGGTACAAAAATAGTTACACTATGTGGTACTTGGATACAAAGGGAACTGGTAGACAGTGCAAGGTCTAACCTGGGTAAAATACATAAAATACATTGATTGGTCAAATAACAGGGCGCAATGTTGCACTCTGGTATATATTTTCTGTTGTTACATTGCTAACTGGTTCCAGTAGTGATATATATA
>JAIPMN010022628.1:0-16063 GCA_020650975.1 Apostichopus californicus
ATAGCATCCTTGATTGATAGCATTCAGTATTACCTACAGGTATTACAGATAACTTGTACTGGCTCCATACTTAATCATGCTAATAGCATCCTTCTTGGTTGATAGCATTCAGTATAACCTACAGGTATTACAGATAACTTGTACTGGCCCTATACTTCACCATACTAATAGCATCCTTGATTGATAGCATTCAGTATTACCTACAGGTATTACAGATAACTTGTACTGGCTCCATACTTAATCATGCTAATAGCATCCTTCTTGGTTGATAGCATTAAGTACTACCTACAGGTGCAATAAAAAAAAAATAAAAAAATACATTTGTGTCATGAAGAAATTGGAAAAAATGGGACAGGTCTCTTGTTTGGCAGTTGCCATATAAATTTATTTATCATTGACTGAAAAAGATGTTTATTGATTATATGTGTTTTACTGTCTTCACCAGGTTGATGTTTTGGACACCCAGTTTTCTCTCCTGTTGAGTAAAATTCAATCCACCAGAGACTTTGAGGCAGTCAGAGTAGCTCATGATCAGTTTTTAACGTCTTTACTTGTGCAGTGTTTCCTGCTTACCAAGCCGGTAAGTCAATTTCAACTGCTGCTTTGTTAAAATGAGGACATAAATATTGGACAGAACCCAATAGACAGATTGTCCTCAAAGTTTTTTCATCCCAAACTTATATCTAGACTATCTACAGGAAGAACAAGTAATTTGATAATTTACATTGATCTCAGGTGGATTTGGTTTCTTAAAACATGACCTGTTAGTTAATAGGTCATCAGGTGTTGCCTCTATGCCTTTAACATTGCAAGCAAAGACTTTTTAAAGCTAATTTTCTTGAGTTTTTTTTTTTATACCCTCCAAAATATTTCTACATATTGAGGAGTGTTGATTATTAGACTTAAAAATGTCTCAGCGATGAAAAAATCAGTTGGGAGTGGTTGTGAAATGCTTTCTGAATGTTGCACATGTGTGACCATTATTTGATTTTCTAGCATATTTTTAGCATATCTGATGGATAGTGAATCCCAAGAAGAACATTTTTTTTTCTTTTAGTTTTGGAACAGTTTTTTTCATCACGGGTGTAGCTCCATCACTTAATTATGAAGATAGTTGCTTTCTTTTGCATTCAAGACATTTAGATTATCTTTAAGCCTAAACGAGTGTCAACATTGGGGTGCTCGGGCTCAATTATATCAGGGCTCGGTTATTAAATAAGTAAAATTAACAGCAGACAAAGAGAAACTCCAGACATAGATATAATTGTAGAATATAAGCTTTATTTATTCTGTGACGATATTGTTGCTGGAGTGTATCTGAACTACACTCTCTGAAGTCTGGAATGCTAGTCTTTTTCCATACTAAAAAACTACAGTATTTAAGTCATTACAACTTCCTGTAAATGGGCAATAACCTTTCTGTGATATTAACTCTTGGTCACAGAGTCTTTTACTTGTAATTACTAATGCACATAGGAGAGGACTATAACTAACCACATTTGTATACACATGAGATGCAACAGGTTGTCATTTGTGGTTAAGCATGAATATTTCATGGAATTAAGACAAAGGGGCTTCTACGACTATGATGTGGGAAGGGGTGAATAAACTCGGGAACAGGAAGTAAGTAGTTACTCTTAAGACAAAGAGGTATAGAAGCACATGTTTAAAGTAATATGATGGGGATATAACTACATACTACATTACACAAGGCATAAGAAACATAAGCAAATGCAATACACTCAATTTTTTTTTAGTTTTGTTGGACACATGCTAGAGATGAATATGGATACTAAAAATTCTGTTTAAAAGTCTACACTTAAAAGTGTATAATGAAGTTGGTGATAACTATTGGCTATACACTTTTTTTGTACGTAGGTACATCACTGCTTGATGGAGCTGTTGGACCTCTGCCATTCCTTTGCAATCTTGCTTCTCCAAACCAAATCTTTTGAAGCACGGCAACGAGCTCAGGTCGATTCTCAGGCTCAGGTAGGTCACTCACAGTTAGTGAATGATTAAGTCAGATTCGAGTTTGCATTCCTCATGTATATAACCTTCCAAGCAGTGATTACACTTTTGTTACATTGAGTTCACTTACTGGGAAAGATTTATCACATAGGAAACACAATACGACAGATTGCTAGATTGGCTACAGACTGGAAAGGTGTATATAAACAATTCCTGTACACAGAAGCTTGGAAGTTATATATTGTTTTTGGTGACAATCTTCAGACATCTTACATATTTTAAAGACTGATGTATTCCCTGAGTTCAGTCTGAACCATCCCCTTCAAAACATATACAAAACTTACTGCGAGCAGTATTGTTAGTGTATTAGGATCCAGTTAAGGCAATCATATCATAGTAAGTGAACTGTGTTCAATGTGTTGCAATTGCTAGTTGTATATTGTATTGACCTATACCTGATTATCTGTCTACCGATGAGTTCTCGACAAGCCATTATTTGGTCCTTTTGTTTTGTTGCAGAAAATGAGATGTGACAATATCAATAGATACCTTTTTCACTTCAGTCATACATCTTAGAAGATTTGAGTGTCAACATGGAACAAGGTTAATCCATCAAATGGATGTACTTTTCACCAGATAAATAAATATGCTCTCTCTCCTTTTCTTTTCCAACAGGGTTTCAATCACTTATCATCTCTCCTCTTCAAGATTCTCTCCGGTGCCAAGGGAACACAATCAAACCCTCACCTCTCGCAACTTCTCCTTCGACTTGACTTCAATAAATTCTACAGTCTAGCAGAAGGAGCTATCGCAAGGTACTGAGTTCACAATTAGTTCTTCATGCTGTATGGTAGTATGACATGTTTTGTCCGCACATGGGATCAAGCCCTTCGGGACCTTTAAATTCGCTTCTTTTTCTGCATGGAATTATCTAAGTTCTTTGACTTAAGTCTCTGCATTACCTGTTTGTGTATGTGTGTGGTGGGGTAGGGGGGGGTGGGTGGAGGGTGGTATTGGAGGAGGGAGGGGAGGAGTGTTCTCATTGTAAAGATCCTTGCCGAGGGATTATATGTTCAACACTACACTGCTATGGATCAGGACCAGAAGAATGTTCATTACCATAAACTACTGTGTGATCCTAGTATATTGGTCATGATATTCATCACATTTAAACTGTTACTTGGTAAAGAATGTTAATAGTGGAACCAAAGCCCATCAATACATCTTTGAATCCTTGTTTTAGCTCAGAAAAATGAATATTGCTCAGCCCTAGATTGTGAACCATTTTGAAGTCATTTAAAAATGTTACTTCAGGCCCATATTGTTCCACTCAATGAGGTACACCACTCCAACTCCAACAATACATCCAGTTATCAAATTCATTTTCTCCTATAGGTCTTGACTGAGTAGGGTTGTCAGACTACTGTTTTGTAGACTATTACTGGTTAATTACTTCAGAGTGTTTGTTGTCTAATGGATTTTAATGTATTTAACTTTATCTGCTGACTTTTCAGATTACTGCCTAAGAAATGAGATTTCCATGGATGAGGTCATATGAGAAAAGAAAGACAGATGAGGCTGTTATCACCAATCTTGGAATCGTTTAAAGAGACCGGTGTGCACCTTCGGAGTTCAACACTCGTCAAGCTTATGTGGCGTCCATTGTGGTATTACTTCATTGCTTGTAATGTTGATGCTGTGGAAACAACTATCTCATTGGAGAATCAATACTGACCTTTGGGTGTCCACCTGGAAAACAATTTTGTTTTACAGTAAAATTCCTCTCTGACAGTCCATACAACAGCCCATACTACAGCCTGTACAACAATAGTGTGTCAAGGTGAAATGTAAACAGTCATGTCAGTAAGTACACAAGTAAGGACAGCATGAAAATATTTCAAGAGATTTACATTCCGATGAGTGGTGACGACATATCAGCAGTGGTAGATGGATATTGTATCGACAAATATGTACAATTGTTAGTCATTGTTACTGTCTGTGAAAAATTTGCTGAAAGTATTCAAGAAGTGCTTTCCTGGTGCAACAGACTACTTCCAATTATTCTTGTACATTTGCAGAGTGTTGTAGCCGTGGTATTGCATTTCGGTCATCAATTCTATGAAATCCTTTTCAGCATTATCCAAGGTTAGGTTGCAGTTGACCAAACTAGGACACTGTCCCATATGCTTTCCACAAATCAAGGTCACTTATAAACTCTGATCGAATGAAATCGCTCTGTCACCCAAAGAATTTTGTAGAATTAGTGCCACTGTCATGCAAAGAGCAAACATTTTATTTCATTATTTAAAATCAAACTTGACTAGTCCAACTGCAGTTTTTATAAATGGAATGTCAGTGTTGGAAAGTATTAAAAAAGTTCCACCAAATCTTTGCAAAAACTCTGCTGTAAACGACAGAAATAAGTATGTTTGGTGTCGGCAACTGCTTTGAGGCTAGCAGTGAATTGCTTCTTAAAAGCTTCAGCATTAGTAACCATATTTTACTCTCTAGCATATTTGCTGGACAATACTTATAACCATTAATTAAGGCACAGCGTAGAAGTTTAAACATGTTAAGTGACCAATTTATATGGAAGATATGCAGTCATCATTACTTGTACAGATCTTTAGATGTATTGTAAATATGTCATTTCTACATTCAGCTGATACTGTATATGAAGGAAATACCAGTCTTGTATGTAGAGAGAAAGAGAAACTATAAAAAAAATTAAAAAACGGACTCAGCTTTATATTTTCCTTACTTGAGTTGCTTATTGTGTACTTGTGTGCATATATATTTCTCCATTGACTATTGTTATCTGGGTCACTGTAGCCCGACTTTATTTCTATAATCTGCTTTGTGATTAAGTCATCAGAACAAATGCTCTACCAAATTTGTTATGCTGTTGTTGATTTTGCAGTAAACATGATATATTTGAGGGTCTGTACAACAACCAATGACAAAAAATTTTACACCAAAATGCAAGATTTTTTCTATTGATCGGTCTACTTCTTGGATATTTCGAAGCAAAACAAGCTTCTTGAGTAAACGTGATATTTTTTTCACATATCTTGCAAGTAACTGGAAGAAAACCTTGACATGTTTTGGGCAACACACAGTGTACTATTAGCATGTTGAGTTTACTTAAACTAATACAGAAAGGAAGAAACAAATGTCTGAAATAAATTCAGTAATTATCACCTCATGAAATCTCAAAAGAGAATCAATGAAATAATGAAAAGCAAAACCATCAGGTTGTAAAGCTAAGAATAGAGCTAAGAATGAGAAGCCAACCACTGATTCAACCTTTCAAGCAGCTCATTGATTTTGTTCAACAAGATTGCAAAGAATTACTCAAACTAAGATTAAAATTGGTTAAACTAGGACATCTGTCAAAAACTTTTCGAAAATGTTTATTAACACAAAAGTAATGATCTGTTGGATATTAACATATTTCTTTATTACAGAGACACTGTTGTCATATGAATAATCAAGTCCAAAATTGATATTTTCTTTTACTAAGTGCACTGAGACTTGGATAGCTATAGTAATAAACAACTACATTATTAAGGGAAATTAGGTTAAAATACACAACACCAATTCACTATTGAATGCAAAAAGCTGCTTCAAAGGCACAAAGTGAAGCGTAAACAATTATCATTTCATGGTTCTGAAATTCAATGGAAGGTCGTCTTGGTCGGTCTGTACTGCTATGACGACATTGTCAACAACGGTTTCACAAAGATGGCAGTTTCATGGAAATAATTATTCCAAAACCATCGCTGAAATGTCCGACACCTCATGAAATATTTTAAAGCAGCACAGTTAATAGCATACCTAGCCATTTTAGGTTCATTTTTACAGTCATTTAATCTATGCTTACTATACCAACACTAGCTAATTTATTCTCTGTTTCAAAAGTTGACAAATTACAATTCATTGCTTAAATTTTTAATTTAAACTATTTTTGAGCCTATAACAATATTACTAGTGAAAACAAAACTTATTTCATAGTGCAAAATTCATGTAAAATCTCAGCTTATAGAAATTAACAGATTTATCCACTTCACTCAAATTGCATTCAAGATGAAATAGCTAGTAAAAACTTGTACTGGTATAAATATTCAAATTCACTAAAAAAATGGTTTTATTTTCAAGGAATGTGCAGTGGCAACAATGGTGGAAAGTTTGAGAAATAAAAGAAATTACTTATATAATTTTTTTACAAATCTTTTAGTTTTGTTAAAATAGTAAAAATAGTAAAACTGACACAGACAAACGTTTTGAACGAGATATAGCTTGGAACTTGGGTTCATGTGAATTAAGCTGTTTACAGAAAAATATTTGATAGACTTAATATATTGACTCTTGTCGTTTTGTTACCCTGGGTGTTCAGTTGAATAAAAACAATAAACATCAATCTTTGCCAAATCTTAGAGACTTTGTAGCAAACCAAAATCTGTCATATTCTAGGTTTGGTTAGTTTACCCTGTAAGCCCTGGACTGACTTAGTGGAAGTTGGAGCTTATTGCAGTGTCAAAGGAGGCTGCATAAAAATTATTGTCATGCAAACTTGATAATATAACCTACTGACAGTTTCTACACCATCACAAAAGATGTTATCATGTAATTTTTTTATTTCCTTCTTTGTTGTTGCCTACGATTCAGCATAATGGTGTAAGACGAGGGTGTGGATTGCCCTGTGTCTTCTAAAATACACCAATGTAATGTAGTGCCAACTTTTCCTTTTGAAAGTTTCAGTTTTGTAAATAAAATTGTATCCTCTAACCAATAAACTTGTTAGGCAACTTCATTAAGCTAATAAGGTGATAGAAAAAGAGGAAAGGCTACTCTTTCCCACCACCAGAACCTATCAAGCATGCATTCCACATGACTTTGGTGCAATGTTTGTGTGCAATATCTGATTGTTACAAGCACTAAAGAATCAGTGAACTTGTTAACAGTACACCAATGTACATGACAAACACACCCTTATTCTGCAAGTACCAACTGCGTGTTGACAAGTTTTCCAGCTATCTGCCAGCAGATGAAGATAATTTATTGCACTCTTTAATAAGATCTGAAAAGTGAAGAGGAGTGAACCATGCTGAAGGAAACCTTAAGAACAAAAGTAACATAAACCATGTATAGTAGTTTTGTGCTTAATTTCCACAGATCTTTAGTATGGTTCTTCATCTGAAGTGCAAATTTCATCAAATTAAACTTTAGACTCTATTCAATGTCTTTTGAAATAGTTCAACATCAATTCAAATATGATAAAGAGTAAGACCAATGTTCTACTTGAGCCTCTTCAAATGCCCAACAGACAAATCAAGATAGAATAAAATGCAATCATTACTAGAATCGATGGCCAATCAAGCCTATCTATGATTTTCACTAATTGCTATTTATTTTACTAAGATTGTATCAACATGGCTACTAAGATATAAACTGCATGAACTTTGACCTCAAACTGACCTCTCAGGTGACCTTCTGCCTCATCACCTCCTTGGCTTTGCAAAGTATTACAGTCCCAGAATCCTTCTGTTGTCCATGAAGTGGAAGATGGCATTAACACATTTTCATTGCTTTTCTTTTCATCTATGTGGGAAATGGGTAAAGAAAGAAATATATTACGAAAATTTAACTTTGCTCTTCCCGTGGCATATTTATAGGTTAAATGATGAGGGCATAATACTATTAAACTTAACTCCATACAAACTTTTCACAATGCAACTAGTGCACATATGAAATATTTACTTTTTTCCTTCCCTTAATTAGGTGAATATTGTGAACCTAATATCACAAAGGAGAGGTGATATGTTAAGGTCTTGAGACAATGGCATCTGTACATTGAGAGAATCTGAGATGTGGAAGATAGAACTTGCATATCATGGTCTCAGACACAGTGGCTCACCATGTTTAGTTCTGGTACTAGTTAAATGAAATGAGGAAATGAGGCCATCTAATATGAATATCCAAAGCATTGAATTGTACAAGACAAACTTCTACAAACAGCAGTTTGAGCCTGGTTAGGTAACCACAAAACAATTCAATTTCGCTTTCCAAATTATTGTTACCTCCATGGTACACTGAAAATATGTTTCCTATTGGGCTTAGCCAATACACTACAGTAGGAAAGCCTTAGTCTTAACATAACTATGAAAATGCTTAACACCTATAAAAGCAGCTTTGAGGAATAGAATGTGACCACTTCCCCACCCACCCCTTCCCCCATCTCCACCACCCTAATCCTACCCTCTTTCATGGTCATACTACTAACTTGGAATACTAAACCTGCCTTTTTTGGGGGGCAAACTTACCGTTAACGTCTCTCTCTAACTCGTGCAAGAGCCCGAAGACTTCACTACCTTTTCCGGTCACTCTCTCACCATCAAGACTCTTCAGGTTTGGGAACATTGCCAGGACATTCCTCTTATAGAAGGCGTTTTGACATATCGGATTCATGTACTCCTGAGTTTGGTCTTGAAATCTCAGGCTCTCAAGGAATTGTAGCTTGGTAAGACCTTGAAGACTATCAAAGCTTGATAACCAAAAGATGGAAACCATTGCAGGTAAAAATTATGAGCAACAAACATCAATCAAGTGTCAGTTGATTAGATAATAGGTGGTAGGAATGAGCTAAGATTTGGCAAAATAACTGAACCTATGTTTCAGGATTGCTTGGAAACAAGTGACCAATATCAAAACTGATTCCATTGATGGGTGGGATGTTGATGGAGGAACATGCTGTAGAGTGCTCCCACATATAGCTTAAGTCACTTTCACTCACATTAATGCAGTAAACTATCTGATTAAAATATAAAAAACATTCCTTGCTTGAGAAGATTTTACTTTTACCAGACACAAAGAAATATTATACGGTTAGTTTTTAAGCATTATGCATTTCATTTAAATAACTCAAATTCTACCTGCCAAGCAAATTCCCTGCAAGGTTGAGGGTCTTCAAACCCTCTATCTCCTCAAGGTGATCTGAAAAGAAGAAAGAAAAAAATATATATAAAATCACATTTATAAAAAGAAATTTCAAGTTGAGAAATAAACAAGCTTAAATGAAAGTAAACATGTGGCCTATGATCAGAATTCAATAAAAACAAAATCATAGTTCTTCCCCACATTGTAAAGAACAGGAGAAAAAAAACCCACCAGTTAACACAATGTTAGCATTAACATTGTGGATGGAAAAAGGAATAACTAAATACATTTCAATATGTTTATATATAAGATGGACCCAACTGTGGTATAGAAGTGAGTCCATACTTTTTTGACTTCTTGATAGATCACAAATGTCTCTTTGCCACTAAGTTCAAATAGTTACTCCAAACCATATTAAAAGCATATCAGGTGTGTTAGGGAGTGCATAAAATCCAGTCTATGAAATTTTAATATATTTATACATAAACACTGATTGACACTTACCAATGCATGAAATAGAGTTGGCAGCAAGGTTAAGGTATGTAAGCTGCTTCAGTTTAGCCAGAGGCTTCACATCACTGATGGAGTTTTTACTCGCATCTAACTTCTCGAGACAGATGCAGTCAGAAATATCTCCAAGGTTTTCTATTTCTGAAATTATTCAACAGCAACAAGTTTTGACTTCTGAAGCCTTGTAATAGATAACCATTGACCACATACTGTACTCACATGGTGTATTTTGTGTGTTCCATTCATCCCCTTTACCACTGGTAAATGTACACCTAGTTGCTAGCATACTATCAGAAAATATTCAGTGGAAAGTACTCAAGTTTATTTGAGATAAATATAGATGATGTGAAGTATTAAGTAAGACACATCTTCAAAATACATTAGACTTAAAACAAGCTCAATTGGTGTAAGTGTACTTAAACTTTTTTTATTCAAGACTTATCTTCCAAGGAAACATAGAATATTTCAAATGACCCATTTTACCAGATTCTGTAGTCAAAGAGGACTCTAATGTGTGTATTAAATGAATTTAATGAACGATAGCAAATTTGATAAATCAGCAATTCTAAGCTAGGACAGCCTTAGAATAAGTACTTTGTCTATACCAAGTTCTGTCAAATCTCAGAACATTGACCAGTAAAATAAGAAACAGGGGAAATTAATTACTGGAGAAAATTTATAATGGAAGTAGACGTTGTTTTGGAGCCAGGTTCGTAACACTTAGTAACTAGAATAAAACATGAGCAGATCAGATACAGATATGGGAGATAGGATGGTAGTGTTATGTAATCTAATAAACATGTCCACACTGTGTAAATTAAGTTTGGATGCAAAAGTAAAAGAAGATTATTCACACGCTTATTCAATTCTTACATCATCTGTTGTCATTTGAACTTTAATTCAGAGTTCTCATAAAAGAGCAATCTATCGATGATATCAATGATTACGATGTAATATCAATTAATTGTCCAAATAAGGAGACATTACTCACTCAGCTGAGACAGGTTGATGAATCTAATACTCTCTAAGTCAAACTCTCCACTTAGGGTCTTCAAAAGTTGTTTTGAAACAGTTTTGGTATCAAGCTCTAAGGAAGAAGATGAATAGGAAATATACATTTTCAAACTACTCTGTCAAAAAATACTCTTTTCATGAGCTATGAAGATTGTTGTTACCTTCTTTCACTATTTTAATTTTGGTTGTGGTTATTTAGCCTACTCCATTATCGACTGAATAAACATGCAATTCTTGCTTATTCAACCAATAACAATCATGACAGTCTGTGAGCTGCAACAAACGAACATGGAACGATGGAGCTCAGCAGCTTCTAGACAATACCACCCTAGTTGGCCTAAACAAAAACCAGAAAGCCAAAAGTATTATCTGTGATTCCTGGCCGCACTTTGTATGCAGACTTTGATTTCTTTCAAAACTGTTTTCATCAGGAAGAAACTAGAAACCAGCATTGAAGAAAATTAATTTCTAAATTGAATATGTTACTGTCACACTATGAGGAGAAAGAGTGAGAGTTACACCTCCCATGTTTTTTATGTGTTCTGAACAGAATTCTTACAATATATACACATTTACACACTACCATGCCACGCATCTTTTGGGGTCACATAAGGAGGAGCCACATACCTGAAAATATGAATTTCATCCAAGCTTTACTCTTGGATTCATCCGTTTTTTAAGGTTTTCAGACTTTGAACTCTGTTAACCCCAAATACAATTGACCTCTGGAGAGATCTTCTGGGCTCTTGTACTCAATAACGGGGATCCACATATATCAGGTTAAACTTGAATTGGAGTTACTGTGTTTACAAGGTTTGTAGACTATGACATCAGATAACATTTAATGTATTGATCTAATTACTGAGTCTACAAGGTTTTCGGACTGTGAATTCTGTTGACCTTAAATGACACATGATGAAAAGGATAGAGATTATGTAGGCTACTCAATAAGGTGGATCCACATACCAAGTATGAAGTGAATACAAGCCTTCCTTTTGGAGTTATAGTGTTTATAGGCCTATAAGGTTTTCAAATTTGATAGTCTATTGACTTTGAATGACCTTTGAACTCTGCAGAAAACAATAGGGTGCTTTTACCCAATATGGTGCATACACATACCAAATATGAAGTTCACCCACCCTAGGCCTAGGCTAAAGTTTGTGTGTTATCTGTTTACAATGCAAGGTGTCACACACATATACGCACACACACATGATATAAACAACACCATCACCATAGCAAAAGATTCCTTTTCCATCTGGCAAAGAATCAAACATTGATGATCCAGTGTATTTAAGTAAGATTGCCATCCTTTAATATTTAACTGATGATCTGGTAAATAACTTATGTACCAGTAGTCAGTACCACCATAATAATGTCAGCCGTTTCTATTGAGCTGTGTAAGTGTGGGTGAGTGCATGTGCGAGTAAAAACTGCATTCGAAACAGTGTTTACAATTTCACTTTCAAACACGGCAACTAGCCTAGTGTCTATGAAGTATCAGCGGAGCAACATATGTTTACCACAATACCCTGCGCTCATTAGGGACATTCGAAGGTAGGTACTGGTTTGGATATCATCATACACTATTGTAGTAGTAGAACCCAGATCCCTAATAAATCCCTGTACTGTAGCATCGCGGCCTAGCCTAAGTTACTGAAGTGGAAGACTGAGGAAGAGTAAGAATAGAGTACAAACGTTAGAACTAGGCTACCATCATTTCAAACCATGTAACATAATCAAATCTAACAGAATCATTCCATCATACAAAAGTTTAAATTTAAAACAAGATGTACCCATTTAATAGGATTCGTTCATCTTCAAAACTTATTCTCTCACATCGGAGCGATCTCTTCTTCATCAGCTACGTGATGCCTGGTCGTTGCCAAGGGTCCGATTCAAACATTTTTAAATTATGTACAGCTCCCTCCTTTCGCGAGAGTACAACGTGAACATTGTAAACATACACACCTGTTCCACTATTTCAACCTTTGCCATGCAGCAAGTACTAGTACAAATGCATTCTCCAAAATAACCCATTCAAGTTACTGCACTCAAACCGCGCTAGGACGTAAATTGCTGCGGAGTTCTCCATATCTAGTCTAGTTTTATTTCACGAACTTAGGGACAGGTTCATCAGCATCCAGAATGGCAGAATCACAGAGCATATTGCCTCGGATTATTTATGTATTCAGTGGGAAAAGAAAGTCTGGTAAAGACTTTGTGACAATGCTACTTCAAAAACGGTGAATAAAATCTTTGGTTTTATTAATTTATCAATCATAACCAGTTGAGGTTTTAAGTCACAGACTAGCATGAGTCTTGAAATGTCATTATGTAATAACCTGTAAGGACGAATAACATGTTTGCTTCAATGAATTACACACTAACTTCTATCCTAACTAGTATAGTTTTAGGCCTTGGCTTCAGTATGTGATTTAATGTATTTTTACCAAGACTTGAATTTGATGTCATGTTAGTGAAACTTGTCAACTTTGTGTTTCGTATTTTCGTCAGCCATAACAAGAGAAATTTATACAAATTTGAAGGGAATGGTGCATTATAGATGTACTAACACGCTAAGTCTACAACTCGCCATTCCCATCAGCACCAGCGTAAATTTCTGTCAAATAACAAATTATGTTTTTTTCTTTCAAATGCTATTCATCTTACTAATTT
This sequence comes from Apostichopus californicus, assembly GCA_020650975.1. Lineage (NCBI taxonomy): Eukaryota > Metazoa > Echinodermata > Holothuroidea > Aspidochirotida > Stichopodidae > Apostichopus > Apostichopus californicus. The sequence goes on from JAIPMN010022628.1 coordinate 13,111, forward strand.
GTATTTGGGGATACAGTTTTGCAATAGCAGCCTTCTTGGGGTACATGTGCATGGCTCTGAACTTTCTGGTTTGGTATCAACAGTCAACAATGTTAAACAGATTCAACAGAAAACAGATGACATATAGTAGAGGATATTATGACAGAGGCATTTTTAGCATTTTGAAGGTAATTTCAAGGTCAGTAGAGGACATTCTTGGCATTAACTAGAAACCCATGTTTGCTCCCAAATGTTGATAAATATATACCGCAATTGTACATGTATGTACATACAGTAAGTGGATATCTTCTGATATTTGACAATATTTAAAATATTGGTGTCTGTCTCTTGATATAATTTAAGTTATTTAAATAATTTACTAAATACTTGAATGGATAGATATCTTTCTTTCATGAAAGGCTGTTCAAAATAAATGACATTTTAACTGTGCAGGTCACTCATGAAGCAGATAGAATGAAGCAATGTAAGTCAAAAGTCTGCAATTTTGATCACCATTTTAATCTGTTTTTTTTTTTTTGTCTAAAGTTTTTGATGGAAAATAAATAAAATTAAATAACCAGAAACATTTTGTCTCCACAATAGTTTTGGTAGCAGAAGCATAATACTACGGCTTTCAGGACCTTTGAAAGAGCAGTATGCCAAGGTAAGTAAGTGTCCTCTCACAGCACTGTTGGTTTTTATAATACTCCATGCTTTTATCAAGGAAAATGGCTCATGCATACCTTATTTTATATTGAGTTTGTCAGTTAAGTACAAATAAAAGTCCACAGCAGTGTGGCATGACTACTCAATTGTCATGCCAGAAAAAGGTAGAAAAGAATATTTATGTTGTGATATGCAAAATGGTCAAGTTGTTATCAAACTTGTCCCAAAGATGTAGTAGGTGTTTACACAGGAACAATATACTGTAGCATTTTATGAAAGAGCCATTAAGGCTGCTACACAAATTTGATGACTAAATTATGCCCCTTTGATCAATTGCTAATTCAGGGAAATAGTTATAATGTATATAAATGATTGTAAGCATGCAAGGAGTACCACATTGTGTAAAAGAAGCCTACTGTTTTTGGGCAAAGGTCATTAGGGGTCATCTGAGGTCAAATCTTGAAACCCTTGTAATCATGGACACCCTCACTATACATTTCGTCATATTCATGAAGAAAACTGCTCATGTTTCATCATCGAAACCACAATGCATATTTGCATTCTGGTTGGAATAATATATATTGGCATTTTATGCATAGTTTTGAGACACTCATTTTGCGAATTCACAGTTTTTATTTTCATGTGTATTGAGCGAGACAGTCTTTACTGAATTTTAGTGTGAGCAAGTGATGCTTCTGTGATGCTTCTCTTTCTAAATAAATATTGACTTGTGTTGATAAGAAGCAACAGGTCTTCTGTTCACTGTAATGTTACTGTAATATTACGTAATATTGCAGTTTGCCATGTCTCAAACCAAGCAATAGATGTACATGCATTTCTACACACTCTATTTTCAAGGACCCTGTTGGCAATGTTGGCAAGTTTCCAGGTGATACAATGATTAGTCTAACTTTAATCAAATAGTTACATTTCTGCTATTTAACATCTTTCAGTATTTTAGTCTAATCACTTTACTATATTGTCAGTCTGGGCTATCATGTGAGCAACAAGTTCAAACCTGTAGTAAATTGGTGACTGAAACAAGATGCCTTAAGTACTTACAGTAGTGTGCATTGTTTTCTGTGGTATGTTATTGTACATAGTTGGTCCTTCATACGGTAGAAACAATTTCTCTTTGTTAGAACTGCAGAGCTATTAATTATAAATAACTTTACACATTTTCCTTTACCCGGGTATCTCCGTAGCAACACAATTTAGATTTTAGCCGTCTTCTGGATGCCACAGAGTACAAGGAGCAGCACAGGGGAGCTATGATCAAATGGGGAGAGGAGATGCGTAAAAAAGACAAAGGTTACTTCTGTAGACTTGCTATCAGAGAGGCTGAAAGCCATCACGATGTCTGGATCATCAGTGATGCCAGAAGAAAGAGTGACATTGAGTATTTCAAGAAGGAGTACCCTAAACAGATGGTTACCGTCAGAGTAGAGGCAGACTTAGAAATAAGGATGAGAAGAGGATTAGTGCCCACGAAAGGTGAGATAAGGGTGAGGTTTACCCATACTGATCACCGCCCTTCCTCCCCACACCCGCATCCCCTCCCCTACCCGCATCCCCTCCCCCACCTACATCCCCTCCCACACCCACATCACCTTCCCCACCCACATCCCCACCCGCATCCCCTCCCCCACCATCTATTTGGTACAGTAGAGTACATACATAATGTATGTTAACAAGTTGTTAGTACTAGTAGTGATATTCATCTTTAGCAAAAGTCATTGGTCACTGAGCACTAGTTAACCCAGTGGAAAGTCTGATAGAAAATCACATAGCATTGTTGAATAAGCAATCATTTTAGAACAACTGTTTGTGCCCCCAAATGATCACTAAAATAGTAACGTATTGTAACGACATTTCTTGGATGTATATTGGTTTGTTTCCATGGCAATACACTGAATACAGTTGTCTGTTTTGTTTTCCAAGACCTACACTATTATAATATACACATATTTCTGTAGAATTTGTTAAAAACCGTACAAGTTTGTTTTATTGGATAACAGGTCAAATAGTTTGCTTTGTGCCCTCCGCTCCCACCCCCACTCTCCTCTCCTACCATGCAGTACCTCTCTCCCATGCTTACCCCCCCCCCTCCCCCACTGTGTGAAACAGATCACTGCAATGATTGGTGAATTATGACAACCTGGCTAGCAATAGTTTTGAAATAACTGAAGATGGAAAGCCTGAGAACATCATGTACACACTCTACTCTGACACACTGTTATCATATTTAGCGCTACTTGGTGTCTGGACCACAACCAGCACCTTAAATAGGCTGGTTTGTGTTAGACAT
>JAIPMN010022630.1:0-10449 GCA_020650975.1 Apostichopus californicus
ACGTTGCATACGTCACCGATGCGATTACCAGAACACAAGGAAGTGTTAAAACTCCCTTCTTTAACAGGAGGCAGGTCCTCATAAGGACAAATAATAGCTAAAATAGAGAAAAAAATAAAACAATTAAAATACAAACTACATGAGTTTTTATTATGGTGATATGGTTTCAAACATTGCTAATAATGTCTACCACGTCCGTACCTCATTTTCATAAACAATCAAATCGATGGAAATAATAACTATACAACATTAGAGCACGAATACACAAAATAATGGCACGTCTGACTCCCCCGAACCCCAGTTGATAAAATATAACTGATAAGTGACCCTTTTTATCACTAAACGAGGCCTCCTTTTCATTAAGTGCTTTGTTCTCTCTAATAATGAAAAGGCGCACTTTTCTTTTGGTGCATGGAGAATGAAGTGTCTAATATGAATTCTCATCAATGTCTGGGAACAACTTGGTCACTCAGAATCTCCAAGATATTATATTTGAACACTTTTAGCAATTGAAGCCTGCTCAAAGTTGGAAATTATTACTGACAACACCTCGATAACTGAGGGTATCAAGTGGTGAATACCTTGACACGTGACACTTTCACCTGACCAGACACCAGCCTGCTCGCCAAAATTTTCACACACGGTGTAAGTGTTGGTGTAATAGTTCTGGTTGCACGTCACGTTGCATACGTCACCGATTTGATTACCAGAACACAAAGAAGTGTTAAAACTCCCTTCTGTCACAGAAGGCAGGTCCTCATAAGGACAAGTAATAGCTAAAATAGAGAGAAAAAAACAAAACAATTAAAATACAAACTAACACCAGTATTTGCTATGGTTTCAAACATTGATAATATTGTTAACCACTGCTGAACCTCATTTTCCTTAACAAACAAAATGATGAAAATAATATCTACAAAACATAAGAGCACGAATACACAAAATAATGGCACGTCTCCCTCCCCCAAACCCCAGTTGGTAAAAGAAAAAAACTTTTAATTGACCTATTTTATCACTAAGCGAGGCCTCCTTTACATAAAGTGCCCTTTTCTCTCTTTTAATGGAAAGGTGCACTTTCTTTTGGTGCATGGAGAATGAAATGAATTCTCATCAATGTCTGGGAACAAGTTGGTCAGTCGGAACCTCCAAGATAGTATATTTGAAAACTTTCATAATTGAAGCCTGCTCAAAGTTAGAGAGCATAACTGACAACACCTCGATAACCAGGGGATCAAGTGGTGAATACCTTGACACGTGACACTTTCACCTGACCAGACACCAGCCTGCTCGCCAATATTTTCACACACGGGGTAAGTGTTGGTGTAATAGCTATGGTTGCACGTCACGTTGCAAACGTCACCGATGCGATTACCAGAACACAAAGAATTGTTAAAACTCCCTTCTGTCACAAGAGGCAGGTCCTCATAAGGACAAGTAATAGCTAAAATAGAGAGAAAAAAATAAAACAATTAAAATTATACAAACTACATGCGTTTTTATTATGGTGATATCGTTTCAAACATTGCTAATATTGTTTACCACGTATGTACCTCATTTTCATAAACAAACAAATCGATGGAAATAATAACTATACAACATTACAGCACGAATAGTCAAAACGATGGCACGTCTCCCTCCCCCTAAAGCCCCAGTAAATAAAAAAAAACATAAGTGACCCATTTTATCACTAAACGAGGCCTCCTTTTCATAAAGTGCTTTGTTCTCTCTTTGAATGAAAAGGTGCACTATTCTCTTGGTGGATGAAGAATTAAGTGTCTAAAGGAATTATCATCACTGTCTGGGAACAGCTTGGTCCGTCAAAACCTCCAAGATATTATATTTGAACATTTTTAGCAATTGAAGCCTGCTCAAAGTTGGAAAGTATTACTGACAACACCTCGATAACTAGGGATATCAAGTGGTGTATACCTTGACACGTGACACTTTCACTTGACCAGACACCAGCCTGCTCGCCAATATTTTCACACACGGTGTAAGTGTTGGTGTAATAGTTATGGTTGCACGTCACGTTGCATACGTCACCAATGTGATTACCAGAACACAAAGAAGCGCTAAAACTTCCTTCTGTCACAGGAGGCAGGTCCTCATAAGGACAAGTTATAGCTAAAATAGAAAGGAAATATAAAACAAGTAAAATACAAACTTACACCAGTATTTGATATGGTATGAAACATTGCTAACATTGTTAACCACTTCTGAACCTCATTTTCTTTAACAAGCAAAATGATGAAAATAATACATACAAATGATAAGAGTACGAATACACAAAACAATGACACGTCTTCCTTCCCCGAACCCCAGTTGATAAAAACAAATTAATAAGGGACCCTTTTTATCACTAAACGAGGCGTCCTTTTCATAAAGTGCTTTGTTCTCTCTTTGAATGAAAAGGTGCACTTTTCATTTGGTGGATGAGGAATTAAGTGTCTAAAGGAATTCTCATCACTGTCTGGGTACAACTTGGTCCGTCAGAACCTCCAACATATTATATTTGAACACTTTTAGCAATTGAAGCCTGCTCAAAGTTGGAAAGTATTACTGACACCACCTCGATAACTAGGGGTATCAAGTGATGCATACCTTGACAAATGACTCTTTCACCTGACCAGACACCAGCCTGCTCGCCTAAATCTAGACTTTTTTCACACACGGTGTAAGTGTTGGTGTAATAGTTATGGTTGCACGTTACGTCGCATACGTCACCGATGTGATTACCAGAACACAAAGAAGTGTTGAATTTCCCTCTTCTCACAGGAGGCAGGTCCTCATAAAGACAAGTTATAGCTAACAATAGAGAGAACAAAAATAAAACAATTAAAATACAAACAACACCACTATATTTTATGGTGATATGGTTTCAAACATTGCTAATATCGTTTAACACGTCGGTACCTCATTTTACTTAACAAACATCATCGAGATGGAAATAATACCTATAAAACATTAGCGCACGAAAACACAAAACATAAGAGCACGAATGACTCGCCCGACCCACAATTGATGGAAAAGGAAAGAAATTACTCTTTTTATTACTAAACAGGGACTCCGTTTCATAAAGTATTTAGTTCAGTCTAACAATGATAAGATGCACTTTCTATTGGTGGAAAAGTAAGTGTTTAAATTGAATTCCCATTAATGTCTGGGAACAAGTTGGTCACTCAGTACCTCCAAGTTATTATATTTTAGAACTTTTAGAAATTGAAGCCTGCTCAAAGTTAGAGAGCATTACTGACAACACCTCGATAACTAGGGATATCAAGTGGTGAATACCTTGACACGTGACTCTTTCACCTGACCAGACACCAGCCTGCTCGCCATTATTTTCACACACGGTGTAAGTGTTGGTGTAATAGTTATGGTTGCACGTCACGTTGCATACGTCACCGATGCGATTACCAGAACACAGAGAAGTGTTAAAACTCCCTTCTGTCACAGGAGGCAAGTCCTCATAAGGACAAGTAATAGCTAAAATATAGGAAAAAAATAAAACAATTAAAATACTTTGTTCTCTCTCTAATGAAAAGGCCCACTTTTCTTTTACTGAAAAATTCTGAAGAAATTAATATTAATCGTTTTTTGTTGAAAAACTTCCAAATATTAGAATTTGTGATCTAGGATAGACTAAGGGTTATTTTTTTTTTGGCGTTTCGATTTGATTTTGTAGTTTATGCCCTAAGATCAAAGTCTAATGCCCCTATGCTCTTCAATGTCTTCCCTTCCCTTCCCAACCCTACCTTAATCCAAATTCTAGAATGAAACCCTCTTCCGCCGTGCTCCGAATAAGTTAATGGAGAATATTGATTCACTAAAGCAAAACAATAATGTAGGCTGCTATTGATATCCATTGCCAACATTTTCAGCTCAGCTGAGCTATAACGATCGTGCGATTTTGCCGAAATTCTGTCACATTTTGCCACCGTGTTTGATTGATTGCCATTTCTTCATTTTTCATTCAATTTGGCTCAATTTTCGTTAGTGGTTTGTGTGAGATAATTTGTCATATAAACATGTGATATTTCATCATTTGAAGCTTATTTGAGGTCACGAGAGGTCCTTTCAAAAAAAACATTAAAAACGCTACTCCTGCTAGAGCGTTTTTCCAAATTTGCTGAAATGTTGTGGATATAACGTTTGAATGGTAGGGATCCAAAGTTGTTCAGGAAAAATATTTGTTGTCGTCATGTGAGAGCCAAAAACAGGGTCTTTTGTAAAGTTTTTAGTTATGACGAAATGTAGGCCACGGATCATACACAATGAACATGAAATTTGGTTTTCAACTTTTTAGTACTCATGACCAATTTGTGTTTTGATGTGAGTAGCAAAATGTCTTCCATCTTAATTATTCTGTCAGTTTGGGAAATAATACCACCTGTGGGAGACTTGATCTAGTCAAATATTTATGTGTTATTCAGGCTTGCTATGTAGTTCGATGCCATTCTCTGTCAAAGGACTACTTGGCAGATTTGCAATTTGAACTTTTCAACAGTTCATGTGTGGAATATACCTATACCTATATTGTTAAAGCTGATTATGATTTCTGCTGTTAAATGTTTCTCTGTGGTACGTCGATTGTAAACAAGTTACAGGTCGTTCCATTATTGTGTGGGTGCAACTCTCGTGGGCAATTTGGGGTTAGCGCAATTTAAACGTGATATCCACAACATTTTAGCAGATTTAAGAGAGGAATATCTTTTCCACGTTTTTGTTCTATTATTGCATGAATCGAAACTACGAAGTGCATATAATGTTGCATTGTTGCTTCTTAGTTTTTTTAATGTGGCACAGTTTATCCCTAGTAATAATTACACCGATCTATTGCGTTAACTAATTCGTGACAGTGTTTCCACTTTGAAGGAAATTCCCGGAATACAACAATATCGGTAATTTATAGGGGAACAACAAGTGGCGGTTCGTATACACCATTGCAGTAGTTAGGGATAACAACCGTTGAAATCAGTACATTGACATTTATCTCTATGTATGTTTGGAAACAAATGTTTACAACTTTCTAACATTGTGACAAAGTATATGTCTTCTAAGAAGGAGCATCGGGCAAGGAAGAAAGGAGGTGTGAGGAAAGGAAATAACACCTCGCGATATGTCTTGTATGTGTCGCACAAACAAATGTATAAACTGCTCAGGAAATATTGCCAATCAAAACAAATTTCTCAGATAGAAGCTTAGCTGAGCTTCTGCAGAGTTGCTGCTCTTATTATACTAGGTACGGAATATCAGGTTGAACAAGTTTTACCGTTACAGACATAGTTACAGACATAGTTACAGACATAGTTACAGACTTTGTTACTTCTGTTGTTCCTTGTTTTCGTTTTGTTCGCCAAGAAAGAAAAAAATTACGACATGCACAGAAGAGCTTTCACTTGTTACATTACAATCTGGCGAATAACGCAGAAAGCTACCTTATAACCTACAATATGAGAGTCAAACTCTCCACTACAAGCCTGAACCGAAACGATCGTGTTACAGAAGTGAGAGGCAGATTTAGCGGAGTAGGAGGGGATATGCGTTCCAATGATGACGTCTATTACAAACACGGTAAACTCAACCACCATTTTGTATATTACCTTCATCTGTTGTTGACTCAGCAGTGTCATCAGTTGTCATCGATGATGTTTCTAGATTGAGTGTCGTCAGAATTTCTGCATCTTGTGTAGAAATTGGCGCCGAGCTTGTCTCAACTTCAGTCGTTTCAATTGTTGTAATCTTATCTAACATTGAGAAAGATGGAAACGCAACATAGCTTATGCTGTAAATGTTGGTACTACTGAATCAAATAAAGAAAGACGGACGTAGGATTTTGAAAAGAAGAGGGCGTTTCAATGATGTCGTTCTAGCCGACTCCTTTGTAGGGGAATCTAGTCTTCCTCCAAAGGCAAAAAAATACACATGATTTGATACGTGAAATAAAGCATTCTGTGGCATACCGTGTAGCTCTACAGTAATATCTATACGCAAAGTATAGTTGCATATAACTTCTTTTATGTTGTGTGTGTGCGGCGTTGCAAAACAAGGACAACGGGTTTCATGGACCCGTTTGATAAATATCATTGACAATCTTCATACGTAGGCTATACGTTATCTTCAGAAGATGTATCCATGCAGAATTATGGAATATTGTTTTGAAATTATTAATCCTCCAGCCATTAAAGTGACCTATTTCTGTACTGTTGTTGTAAATGATGTAGTAGAAGTTGAAAGTTTAATGTGAACGTAATTCTAAAATTTTCCAAGTAAAGTCCATGTTCTAAGCTACGGGAATAGTTGGTTTTATATTGCGTGCGCGCAATTAAATCCACAAACTAACAGCAGTTAGAAAAGTTAAGCAAGTATATACAGGAACGACAAATGAGTGGTAGAAATAAAAGAATAAATCAGTATAAAAAACAAAAACAATACAAGAAAATATCAACTAGGTATAAACGACAAGAAAACCAAAGCAAAAAAAAAAGAAAGAAAAAGACCCAGCAAATACAAAGAGCATGAAAACAAGCGTTTTTTGGTATTGTTAAATATCTTTCATAACACATGGCATTTTTGCCATGATTATTCTTATTTTTTTTAAATTTACTTATGTACATTATTAGTCCTACCTGTAGTTGTATATGGATCCAGGCTGCTCGAGGGATTAAGAAATGCTTCGCTCTCTGTTGTACTAGATTGTTTTTCTTGTGTGGTTTGAAACACAGAACTAGTCTCTTCACCAGTCGTTGGGAATACTTTTGTCTGACCTGAATCAATCAATGATGCAGAAACAAGATCATAACGTTACATAATAACCTATCATCAAGTATTATAGCCTAACCAAGGTACTAACAATGAGTTGGTGATTTGGAAATCTAGAAACATAATAATAATGATAATGATAATGATAATGATAATGATAATGACAATGACAATGACAATGACAATGACAATGACAATGACAATGACAATGACAATGACAATGACAATGACAATGACAATGACAATGACACTGACAATGACAATGACACTGACACTGACAATGACAATGACAATGACAATGACAATGACAATGACAATGATAATGATAATTATAATTTATTTAAATCTAGAAACTATTACTATATCAATTTGGTGAGTTGGCTGAGTTTTGTAACTAAGACTAAGAATAAAACTTTATTCACATATTTACCACCTAATTCAATTGCTCTCACTCAACGCATAAATAGTAACCATTGGCAAGTTTTCCTCTCTTCTAACCCAACCCCCTCCCCATCCCTTTCAAATCCTGTGTACGTCAAGGCGTGTAGCGAAATGTAGATAAGATGCATATGCACGTTTTCCCGAGCAGTTTGAACAATTTTGTACTAGAATTCTATTGAAGAGAAAGATTATGAAATTTAATCTTAACAAAATCCACACGAGTGATCTACTAAAGATAGAAGAGACAGACTAAAATATTATGCGTATGATATTCTACTCTAGCGAACACATTTCGCATAAGCAGGTGATATAGGCTCACTCTGTAAGGCTAAATTTAATGATGGTTGACTTCTCCATTAAAACTCAAACTTACCAGATACAGTCTGGATATGCTTACAAACAAATATACTTTCGTATATGTCAACTTGGCGCAAACTATTCACTCCTCCTTGGCCTGTGATTTAAGAAACAAAATAAAGAATGATTAGCCATTTCATTTCCCAAATTAAACTTGATAACCGCCCAACCGTAATAGGTATATATTCATTGGAAATGTGTAAATTTTAATAACTAACGTTTTCTCTTAAGGATTACAAAATGTTGAATTTAAGACAATTTAAGACAAACGTAAAAAGAAGAAACAGCAAGAAAAAAGAAGAAAAAAAGGACCTACATCTCATTTTCAGAAACAAATACTATAGACGCTTGTTGCGTCATCAAAACAACAACGATAATCAATTAAAAAACAATAGAATGAAATAAAATGTTACCATTGACAGCTGATAAAAGGTGTCCAATTACTAAAGTGGTAATAAGGTAAAACGAAAACATCATGTCATTTTGAAATTGTCGCGAAAGTATAGAATCAAGGGACGTGATGCTCAGTAACACCTTATCCGGATGGAGTCATATGCCTGGTTAAATGTTGAACAGTTATATGCACAAAATATCACATGCATGGTTTCAACTTAAAAAAAAGGAAATTTCCAACGTCATCAGAACGATATTGCTTGAAATACGTCATGAACGTTTTCCTTGTTCGGCCAAAAATAGATGCATTCATACATCATAAGTAGATCAGTCGTTGGCCTTCAACCGTGCAGTTTAGGTTTCTATAATCTACCTGAAATTTTTAAAACATTGCTGCATGAATCCCAACCGAATAGTTTTTGTTTCAATAGTAAACTTTCCTTGAAGTAACCTTGAGATTATTGAGTCTGCAGTTCCAGCGCGGTACACTGTTGTTTAATATATAACAAGAATTCAGTTCATAATTTCAGCTCTAGCTTGACTTATAACTTATAGATTGATATGTAAACTATAATTTATATACTTACTTCTAACCGTAAATGTGCTCTACATCGGTCATATCGATTTCCTACATTTACCCAAGCCTACATTTGCAAACTCGACAAATTAAACGGGCTTCACAAACAAAAGAGTCGGGTTTTTTCCCCATCTTTTTCTTTCTTTTTTATCAATTTTATCATAATATCATTATAGAATAGCAATTTCTTTTCTTCCCTTTATTGAGATGTTTTGAAAAGCATAAAGACAAAGAATCATGTTATCAATTATTGCAAAAGCGTATGCGATATCGGGTATTATCTAGTGACGATGGTCGCGTCTTAAAAGAATTATAGACAGGCATTTGATTGATTTTCTAATTTATTGACTTCCTAATATTTTGAGAACTTTCTTCTAAATTTTCCGATATAGTGCAACCACGTTTACTCTAATATTTATATAGCAACATGTTTCATTAACTTGAAATAATTATATTAAGATAGTTTTAAAGGTCATCATATTTGGAGAGTGTTAAAGGCCGTTATATTGTGACAATGTCAGAGGTCGTTATAATGTGGAAGAATCAAATGTCATTATGTTATGACTGTGTCAAAGGTCATCACACTACGATAGTGTAGAAGGCTTTTACATAGTGATGGTGTCACATGTAATCATTATATTGCAGATCATAAAATGATGCCCCCCCCCCACCCATTAAATTGTTTGTGCTCCCGACCCACAAACACAAGATCTATCCACAGGCCAGCATTGAAAATTCTAACTTTCACATATCGACTACAATTTATCTGTTTTGTATGGTAACAAAGCCAGTATAACAACTGCTGATGACGTCAGAGATTCCATGGAACTGATCGAAGCATTCTTAATTTTAAAATGAAAGTAATAGTTCGACTGGTTGATACATCGCTTTGATCGATTCCTGACCCAATAAACCAGTTATAAATAATGATAATGTTAGGCTGACCTACAAGGCTATCGATCCAGACTATGACGTTTGGAAGAAACTTGGAAGTTCACATGATCATTTACCATTGTTGCTATCCATACATACAAACAAGCTTGAGAATTAAGTAAATCATCTGTGACCAACGATGTCTATGATCATATATTTTATCCAAAGATAAAGTGTTAGCTCAGCGCAGGGGCGCCGTTTCCCGCAGGGACACGGGGACGCGTCCCCACCAAAAATTTCAGAGGTGGGGACATGGTATACCATGTCCCCACCATCTTTTGAGTGAATTTTGGAAGTCCGACTATCCATGATATCCTGCTATACCGCGTTAGTCGTAAAGATCTCAAGTACCTATTAGGCGTTATCAAAATAAGCAACAAAACTAATGAATGAGCGAATGCAAAAGATGGAAACAAGTCTGATACGTTAATTGGCAGCCTTACAAGTTGCTTGCTGCTTGGTTAGGATGAAAACACAATTATACACACAGTGACATTGTCAACGAGATCCTTGAAATAATGGGGCATGATATAATGCGGGATATTGTTGAGAAAGTTAATAAGGAATCTATTCAGTTTGGCATAATTTGTGATGGAACACAGGATATATCCGGAAAAGAGCAAGAGGCCATTTGCAGTCGTTACATTACATCAAATTTTCAGATTTGCGAAGATTTTATTGGGCTATATAATCAAGGCGACACAACAGGTGCAGGACTCGCTAAGATGTTACAAGATGTTTTGCTGAGAGTGCAATTACCAGTGGCAAACTTGAGAGCACAAACGTATGACGGGGCCGGAAATATGGCCGGGGAATACAACGGATGTCAGGCAAATATAAAGAGGGTCCAACCTCTATGCATATACACACATTGTGGTGCACATGTGTCACACTTGGTGACTTCCAAGTCTATTGAAAAATCGGTTACAATGCGGGATGCCCTGGATTGCGTTCAAGAGCTCGGGAAATTTTCCAATCATTCTGGC
>JAIPMN010022665.1:0-11201 GCA_020650975.1 Apostichopus californicus
AATGACCCAGCAAAAATGTGACAATATGATGATGTAATTTTGATTCTTTCACACTTTAAGGTAAATTCATGGGGTTTCTTCTAAGTTAAGCATATGGCTAACGTCGGTCTATTTTTTATGATTGCCTTTAGGAGACGTAAAAATCACGCTACGAAATTCCTGTGAGTGCTTTAACATACATTGCTTTGGTGTCTGTTTTCGTCATGTTTCCTGATAACCTGCTTACCTTAAAGGTCAGGTTCCTTACTTAATAATGTACGCTAAAACCTTCGTAAATAATAAATGACGCGAGACTTGCCAAAGCGTGCAGCTCTATTTGAAGAAATGAAACGTGATTTTTTACTGAGGCCAGACTCCCGACCATATAACAATAAGGTTAATGGACACTGCACCAAGATCATATTTTTATCGCAAGTGGTACAAAAACCTTTGTTAAGCAATGATTATTCTTTGCGTGATCCTTTTGTACAAGTCGTGACGTTTCTACCATTGGGGGAATCAATAGCACTAGAGTCAATAACACCAACGCCAGCAAAAACAACAAATAGAAGAGGCCAAAGGAAACCTCGAACCGTCAGATTCACTCAAATTAAGTCACAGTTCCTAATTTTTCATCTATTTCTTTCCTATTTTTACATTTGTTGCTTTCTTTTTGGCCTTTGATGTAAAGAATTTTGACGACAATTTCAGTCAGTATGACACAGATTTCGCGTTAGATTTGTATTATGTCAGAGTTAAAATGTAGGTTAATATATATTATATTATAATACAATAGAACAGCTGCCATGTATAAATCGTGATTTATTATTTTGTCTTGAGAATTCATGAGAATCTGACGAAGATTACCGACACAATCTTACCCTCTTAGAGGTGATTTTATTTAGTCGATGGCATATTTTTCTCCCCCTTTTCCGAATCGAAAAGTCATAATACACTAATGACATAATTGGTTTAGATCATATATACGGATAAAGTATTAACCGCTAAACAATATATTGATTATAATATTGATGATATATAATATCCCCGAAATACAACTGCAAAGTCAATACAGGATAATATGACGCATTGAATAGATGAACTGGTCATATAAACCAGTTCATAACGTAATATCGATACATTATCAATGACGTTGTATTAATCTAGACAATACTAACGAGCATATATTAATTTATTCATTACGGAGATATAGTGTGTGAGTTGTAAGGGAAATATCGATTCATTAAAATCCGTATATATAGCGATCAATTTGTACGTATGTACAATGTATTACGTAATACCAAATGCATGGAATTAATAAAAAGCTCAGCTAAGTTCTCATGATGATACGTTTATGAATATTTGGAATGTATAATTAGGCATAAATTTATCCATATACTGGTATACCTGGTTAAGTGTATACAGGTATACAAGGTGCGCTAAGTTTCTTGCACACAGACACACAAACTCACACACGCACGGACACACATCACCTTCTCTAGCAGCGTAAATGCCAGTAATTTGACATAAACGGGAAAATTGATATCGATTGAACGTGGCATTTTATTCCAGGGAAGAATTCAGTATTTTCTAGAAAAAAAGTCACGCCAGCGGATTTCAATATTTAGGTATAAACTTGAAGGTTAACACTTCTTATTCCAGTGAGATTCTGAATCACAGACACTACACATTTTTTATTCCTCTAAATATCTTACAAAGTTTAGAAAATTGCCACAAAAAAAATCAGACCACCTTCTTATTACATGTTTCAGGACGGTCTTAAAGTGCTTCTTTACTCAGAGTGATAATTCTATTTTGTTCAACATATGAGTAAACATTTGTAAAGTGCCATATGTTATGGTGAATAACTATATGACCTTTCAACCATTGGTAACAGTTTGAGGTATATTCTAAAATCTACATATCACATTCTGAGTCGAAACTTCTTCAGAACTCGAAACAACTTTCAACTGGTTGTTATTGACTAAGTAATTCTACCTCAAATGAGAGTAAACTTGTTTAAATATTTTGTAAAGTGTTATGTGATAAAAATGGAAAATTTACATAATAAGTGATAATAATCATTTTGTTTGGCATCTTGTATGCAAGTTTCAAACGAGAAAAACAACAACTGTCCATGAATTCTATTAATATCCTTAGGGTATAGAAAACTAATCCATTTTCCAGCCGATATCCAGCACATTGAAATTCACAGCTATGTGCATATTTCTTACCTTGAAGTTAAGTATCGTGGTGTTTTATTACTATAGCATAGCTTCACTGCACACACAAGGATATATAAAAATATAAAAATAAACTACAGGAAGCAAATGGATAACTGATTGATTCAAATCGTATAAAGTATCTATTAAAATTCACCTTTAACCAACGTGACGTCATCGTCGATCGCTGTTGGTGTATGTCCAACTGTCTGAATTTTTCCCCTTAGAAAAAAAGGTCGTACAAGGCTGGAACTATGACAATTTAAATTCCTTCCTCTTTTCTGGCTGAATATGAGACTAATAAAGACCATAGGCCCACAAATAGATCACGCGAAGGGAGGGATGGTGGGTTGGGGAGAGATGGTGGGTGGGGAAGGGGTGGCCCTACCTCCATCGTCAATCGGCCGAAAAAGTTGAGTCGATGTTTTCAATATTCACAAATATTTATTATAACATCCATGCGTTTAGACGTTATTGTATATCTACTTTATAGTCTAAATTTGCCTCAGATTGCACCAATTTGAATTAAAAGCTTTGAAATCTTCTTCTGGGAGAGCACCCCTAAGACCTCATATATATATATAGAAGGCGCACTCAACACACCCACAGTCTTACCCCCTCATTCGTAGCCGCCTACAGCCTGTCGATAACGGTTTATGCCGCTAAAAAAACCTCAGTCGTGTGAAGTTGCCCCACCCCACCCCCAACCTTAGACATTATATATTTATGGGATGTGCTACACCTTATCAAAGAATACTTAGTATGTTTAGATGTGAGAGTGACCACGAAATGTTGTCATTAGCAAGACCCTGTCACAGGTTACGTGGTTGATACATACACACATTATGCATATATGTATGCGGTTCTGTTGTAGGTATAGGTAAACTACGACAATTGAAAGTGATAAGATATATCGTATAGTCTAAACCCATGAATACAAAGGCTAATTGTAGTTTGGCGTGTGCAGGACTTTTCGTTAAATGTATACTTAACGCAGTATATATATATACACCTCAATCGTACCCCCTTTAATTATTTGGCACCACTTAATTGGCACCACATAATTACAATGGCCTTTTGTTTCTCTTTGCTCTCTTCATCCGTTGTCGTCTGTATTCTTATTGTTATAATTTTTCTCATCCTTTGTTCTGCCTCCTACTGTCATATCACAGGAGAGTTATTTATCTTCAGAACTGCATTTCTGCTGCCTTGCCACACATAAGAATCTTCTTTAACTTTTCA
This sequence comes from Apostichopus californicus, assembly GCA_020650975.1. Lineage (NCBI taxonomy): Eukaryota > Metazoa > Echinodermata > Holothuroidea > Aspidochirotida > Stichopodidae > Apostichopus > Apostichopus californicus. The sequence goes on from JAIPMN010022665.1 coordinate 3,444, forward strand.
TTTGTCAAATTTAGGCTTCTGGCTTGCTTCCATGAACCTCAATTTATCACTGGTTTTCAGAACCACATATAACACTCCCCCTGTAGTCATTTTGTATATAATATAGGCCTACATATGAAAATAATAATAATGATTGTGACGTTTGATGTGAATTTATGATATCGCAACCAAAACATGACAACCCCATGTTGCTAACTGTTACAGAAATAAATTACAAACAATTTAATGTGTTATTCTGATTATTTCATGATGTCAAGCTGAACTGAGTTTCAGTCTAAAGAAGCCATTCATGTTATAAAATATTTGACGTCACTGCGTGCGTAATGCAAATAAGCTTGATTCAATGTTTACTGTAGAGAAGTTCCTTAGAGCGACGACTCCCTTTTTTGTAATACCTAAGAGCTCTATAAAATAAAAAAAATATTAAAAAAACGCAATGAAAATATACCAAACAGATGCATTACTTAGTTTGCTGTTTTATCACAAAAGTTTTGAATGAAATAAAACTAGGTAGATTCACTCTTTTACTTTCTCCTCTTTTAATTCTTTTTGTTATCTCAGTTTCATTGCTAACTGTTTTACTAACTACTTCATCTTAACCAGCATCAACCCTGTCTCTTCCGATCCGATATGACAGCATACAGGCATTGATCGGGATCTAATATCCATCATGGCAAACAAATTGATGTTTTTCGTTTACATTCTCAGGAGAAATTAGACTCTTTTTTAGAAAGCGTAAAATTAAGCATTTTAAGATGACAGATGGATAAAAATTAAAGATGAAATTTATAAACTATCTGAATCTCCCAAAGAATGACAACCGTCTTAATATGAAAGATTATGTCTTTGTAAATATTTTTCAGAATGAAAACTAAACATATTAGACAAAATATAAAACAAAACCCGAGGGAATTGAAACATGATCACAAAATATATATATTTTTAATATAATTCTAAAAAAAAAATAGAGTGTGGTTTCGGGCTAACAAGAAATGTCTAAACACAGAAATTGCGTTAAACCACGTACGTCTGTCATTATATGACCAAAATATAATTTAGTTCGTGCCATCGGAATTTCACGTTAGAAAAGGTCATTTTCTGAACATGAATGAATGCACAACAACAAGTAATTCCACTAAAAAGGATGACGTGTGTTAAATCAGGGAGCTGCCATTTTAGATCTCAATGGTTAAGTGGATTGGTCATCTTTCACTAACCACAAACTACTCCTTTGTCAGCCAACAGAGGACATATTATCTAAAATAACATGGATGTATAGCAGTGATACATATATAAAGTCCCAGTATGGGAAATCCGTGTACCTTATTTAGGCTAGTATATAATGTTATCTTCGTTTTGAACGAAAGGAGCGATTCTTTAATCTATATCACAGATTGTTCCATTCTCTACGTGACATTTGTCTCGCCGCAAAATACACGTACAAAACAAAATATATTGCTAGCTTGTTACATTAGTGTCAATGCCATGACTTGACAAGCAAGAAAGGTTTTGGACACACAGAAAAAACCTTTTGCACCCACAGGACAACTTAACATAAACATGTAAGCGAAGAGAAGGAATCATGGCGAAAGGTTCTGACGAAATATGGCTCTTATCGATTAGGTATAACAAACTATCATTTATCGTCAACAAGCCAAAACTTCAGTCGAATCAAAGAAACCAGAAGAACCAAATACACTGAATGTATAAAACTAAAGAAAATTGCAGCGGGAGATGGAATTTGCATTTCCTTGCGTGATTTCTTGAAAACTTGTTTTTTTTTTCTTTCTTTTGTAAAAAAAGTGTTCATTTTCTTTTGGAATGAAGATGACGTAATTCGAATTGATTGATCGATTAGGATATATATTCTTTTACATTAAACATTAACAAAATTAATTACTTTACAGTCGAATCAATTATTCGATTAATCGATAATCTCCTTCCTTATTGAGAGCTATTCTATTTTTTCATTAATCTTGTTAAAATTAAGTCTATAAAAAGTGACAATAATTGACGTAAAAGTCTGTTTTTTATATATTCAGATGTTTGATCCGTGTCCTTGTCCGTTCGTTTTGATATCGAATCTATAATTAGAATCTATATTATAATTTCGCAGCTTTCGTATTTCATTGCACCCGACACCGATTGACATGGCTTTATCGGTTAAAACTGGTGAAGGTGAGTACCCGTTAATCAGTTAAAACTGATGTGTGTTACATGTGTTACATTTATGACTATATTTGCTACTGAGAAGGACTTACAAACAGAAAATACTAAACATACAATCCTATGCATAATGATTGATTGGACTAACCAAATTTCTCTAAAGGTTTCGCCAATAATTTCGTCCACATATTAACAGAAAGTAGAGGACACTTTACTGCAAAACGCTTAAAATCTACAATTTGAATTATCTTTACAAGGTATCTTACTAGTAAAACATAGGGACAGTTGTTTAGACTCCTAACCAGTCATTAGTTGAAACAGCCTTTGAGGTACAGAATTCTTCTGTTAGTATTTTTTTCCACAGTAGCACCTGCTGACAGGTCTAACATGTGTTACTGTGTTATAATACACTTCAGTTTATACTGATTAACGGTTGTCTCTTATTCACAGTACAAACTGATCAAGACATGTGTACATTGTTCGTTATTAACATTGTAAAAGTTGTAAAAGTCATAAGCTGTCAAAGACTTGAGTTAGGTTGCAATAGTGAGTCCATAAGTAATTCTATGTATTTGGTGGGCAAGTGTGGAAGGGAGACGTGTGGGGGTGAGGGCGGGGGAAGGGGGGGGGGTTGGCATCCTTCTAAAAGATGTCATTTCTGTCTTTTACCAATATTTTCGTATGCATCGCCCCTCTTTTGTATGGCAATCTTCCCACTGTTGATTATTCAACAATAAATATGATACACCATTGTTACCATTGTGTATACAATTGAAATGGTGTGTGGCAGTTCAAGACATTTTTCTAGCCTAGTTTTAGCCATGATGTCTAAGGAATTGATTGCATTATTTATCATGAGAATTGTCGACGTTCCCTACAGATTGCCAATGGCAGATGTACACCACTGAAAACTTATTCTTACTTTTTACTAATTTATATATATATTTTTTAATTTCTACCATTTTCTGCAATTCGGTGATGAACTTTCATCGAACCCCTCCAATCTCATTAACATAATCTTTCGTAATTCACTACGTCATCACATAGGTTGGCCAATGAACTCACCGTTTGAGTACGATGGTGAGGCAGAATTGATATGATTTAACTTTGAAGGTTCTCAAAGGCATACAGATCTAAATAGATTTTATCTAATGCTATCACGTATTTCCCAGTACTATAAATGAACTTTTAGACGAATGGAGTCGACCATTGTTTCTATGAAGAATGCAATTTGTAACGATTCATTAACCATTCAAGAGTAATTACAAAGTTACCAAACTGTTCCATACTTCTTTTGATGAATGGGGAAGCAAGTAGCATGAAGTGTCGTGATAATCACTGTTCAAATTGATTGTGTTTCTTCGTCTGTTATGAGTTTCTACGATAACAAACTATATGCGATACTGTATATTGGTTGACTGCAGCATACCATAATGCTTCACAGAGTAGTATGTGAGAGCTATACGTTTCATAAATATCGAAACTAAATGTCAAGTGTTATATAAGAAAATCTACATTTTATGTCATCATGTAATAGTATACAAATAATGAATGGTTATGAGTGCAATAGTGCAAATATTTCATGAGTTGAAAAATGTAATTTGTTCCATTCAACGAGGCGCAGCCGAGTTGAATGGAACAAATTACATCTTTCAACGAATGAAATATTTGCACTATTGCACGAATGGAAACCATTCATTATTTGTTTTATACAACACCTTCAAATTTGGATATAATTGGATGTAAAATGCACTCGTGCAACAGATTGTTTTGAACAAACAGGTTTCTCTGCTCTCTTACCATCGAAAAAAGTGCTATCAAAAAAGTATAACCCATGGTTCTATTTCATAGAGTGCAATAGAGCGGATTTTTGCATGCAATCGACGAGCAATTGACCAATCAAATGGCCGGAATATAATTAGGTGTTGTATAATATGATATAAATGTGGCGAATTTCATATAAGCTTGTCATAATTTTATACAGAAATGCCGAAGAAAAAAGAAGAAAGAAGTTTAGAACTTACAAGTGCGGCATGCGCTACTTTTGAACATAACGGCGCGCTGCTTTTGAACATATCAGCGCGCTATTTGTGAGCATATAGGCGCGCTACTGTTTCAAAATATTGACGCACTGTGAACAAATAGACGCGCTGCTATCGAACATATATGCGCGATAATTTACATCCGTTGGCTTGATAAGGATTGTAATTGATTGAGAGGAGAAATTTTGTGGTTCTACACGGGTGAAGAGAGATATAAATTATCTTACTTAAATCAAAACATGTATTCTAACAAGTGCGCTATATCCTTAGTCGTAGATGGGCAGATTGGTCGCTGCTTTCCAGTTTGAGAAGTGGAAGGGGAGGGGGGGGGGGTGGTCATGTTTGTGAATCCTAAATATGGAACTATAGATGCAATCCACGGCAGTGCTAAGATATTCTGCAGCCGTTTAATAAATCCCATAATATTCTCATTTTCGATGAAACGCTGAAATTCGTGCAGTTTAGAAAAAGTACACTTGATAGATTCTTACGACACTGATATAAAATAAATACACTCCAAACGAGACGCCATCTATAATAAAAAATAAGAAACTTCTGTACATTATTCTCGAATTAAATATGGCGCAACAACAAGGGTGAAACGCATTCACCACGCAGTTCATATATAGGGTATGCAGAAGCGACACACCTGCACGCAGACTTGTGCTCGGTACGGATTTGCCGGTTGATATACATTTCATGCATGTATATGCTCGATCGAATGAACTGCCCTGTGTAGACAAGGCCCCATTTCGACTACACCCAATCACTGATAAATAGATCTGCAAACGAGACTATGAATTCACACAATATAAGTTCATATATGAAATCCTCTGGTCACGTGCCATTACGTATTTAGGTTAATTAACACATTAGCCTTACTTTTTATCTCTCTTGGTTTCGGCTGGATAAATATTTGTTAGCGTTTATATGAAACACTTCACTACCTGGCTGACTTTCCAACGAGTAAATATGTTGGACAGCACAACAGGATTGTATATAGTTACAGTGTATGAAACGTCGTCATAGATACCGGTAAATGATATAAATATCCAAAGCTAGGATTTATATATTTTAATAATATTTAACATTATTATCCCTGATAGCCTTGAGCAGCAACTATAAGGTTGCATTCGTTAAGACGATTTATTTAACATTCCCATTAATATTTAAGCTCTCTAAGTTTTTGCATTATTGGAATTGGTTTCTTTAATCGATAGCGTTGTAGGTTTAAGTCATTCTCTCCCCCCCCCCCCTCAACCCACTCCCTTCGTATTTGCAGTTTTACCCTTGGTAAAAATGATATATCACTTTCATCGTATGCTTCACAATGGCTTGTTTATTCTTCGTTTTTGAGAATCACTACCAATTTACATCTTCTTTTGTTTTTTTACTTTGTTTCAAATTTTCTGCTTCTTTGTTTATTCAACAGACTTATATCATGTTAATAACTCATTTTGTGGACCTACTTTCTAAAAAGCGTCACTTTTCCTTGTCAACAATCAATCATTTAATATCCATTGTGACTAATTCGGCCAGTAACGAACGCATCCTTGAAGTTTATCCTCGCAAGGACATTTTTTTCGACCTCAATATAGAAAGAATATGTTTCCTGTCTACCTCAATCAAAATCAATAATCGTTACAAACAGACAAAATATGCCGTAAAATGTCATTTGAGCTTCTTTAAGACGCTTTCGTCCCAATTTACACATCGATTCTTTGTGTATAAATACTCGATATAGCAAAAGTATTATCTGTATATAGACGGGACTAGAAAGTCAAGTTAAATGGTTGTAGTGTTAGAGAAAGGTCAACAGTGATGACCACATATTTAAGCCCTTGCAAGAGTTACTAAACATGGTTCCCTATAGGATTACTCTCCTGAAGGTATACGTATCGGTTTATTCTTGGTGAAAGGGGGGGGGGTAGGGGGTCTCCTAATGGAGGAGGGAGTAGAGTATACGTCATTATTTATTACTCAGGGATTATGACATGGTTACAACAGAGATGATGACATGCAGGCGCGTAGCCAAGGGGGGGGGGGGCGAAGGGGGCAGCCGCCCCCCCCTTGAGCATATTTTTACTATTTTTTTGTAATGTTTTTATGATATCGCTAGTAAATTCAAAAGAGAAAATGCTAAGATGCAACTTACAAGGCCTGGGAAGTGCCATTTCCAGCCAATCATGGTGGCGCTACGCTTAGATAGTTTGCAATGCCGTACGGTATCTACGGCTCTGATAGTTTGCCTACATTTTCGCCCCTCCCTTGGCAAATTCCTGGCTACGCGCCTGATGACATGGTTACAACAGTGATGATGATATGGTTACAACAGTGATGATGACATGGTTACAACAGTGATGATGACATGGTTACAACAGTGATGATTACATGGTTATAACAGTGATGATTACATGCATGGTTACAACAGTTACATGGTTACAACAGTGATGATGACATGGTTATAACAGTGATGATGGCATGGTTACAACAGTATGATGAAATGGTTACAACAGTATGATGACATGGTTACAAAAGGGATGGGCAGATTTCAAAAATGGGGCAGGGGGAAAATTAACACCGTGACACCCCAAAAAAATTCTGAGTGATTTAGTTATAGTGGTCTGAACCATTATGGAAGGGCTAGGGGCGTATAAAGGATTTTAAAGAAGGGGATGCTGCCCTGGGGGAATTGAAGCGGGCTCTCATGTAGGGGTCCGAGGGACCGCCCCACAACAAGCAATTTGGACGTCAAATGGTGTATTCTGAGTCATATCTTGTATATAAATTAGGTCTATTTAAGTAGCTCTAAACGAAAGGTTATGCTAATAAATGAGGTTAAAAAAGGGAACGGGTCGAGAAGTGTACCCCTGTAATAGTCGTCTAATTCTTCACCGGTTGAATGCAATCAATCCATACATTGAACCATTTCCCCCTGACTATTGATTGGTACGCCACTGAGTTGCAGCTCACGTCAACGGGGAATAGTTTTATTTTGTTTCTTTCATGCCAAGGCTTAATCTTAGTAAACCTTCTTCAAAAGTATTCTCTTGCGCTATGATCTTTGGAACCGCACACCAACAAACCGAGCCTACTGTGACGATGCGGCCTAATTCCTGGTATATGAATCATAACTGGACAAATATCTATACAATATATGCTAATATAACATAAAACCTCAAAGGTCGGACCGCAAGGTTGGTACGGCAAATGATGCGAAGCATACCAGACAAACACGAAATAAAAACATGTATTTAAGCATCCATGTAAAGCTATCCTTCTTTGAAGACACGGGTCCTGTAATATTGATCATAAATAAACACAGAAACACTAGATATATTATTTTTATCAGACACTGAGTTTATTATTTAACCATATGCAGCAATTATTACTCGTAGGCGTTCGTTTATATGCCAAGGACGTAATGAGTTTTACATACGGTATTTGTATCCTATCCTATATGCATTATCGTGTATGTATTATCATGTATGAAATATCGTAATATAATGAATATATATATATATATATGCATATATAAACAAACATATAT
>JAIPMN010022674.1:0-14308 GCA_020650975.1 Apostichopus californicus
CAACCTGTTTTTGTTGACACAGTTGAATAAATCTTCATATTATTTTAGGAAATACGCCCTAGGATACACTTAAAATATACAGACATGCACTCGATTCATCACGAGCAAGCTTAATTGTTTTAAAAAAAAGCGCCCTTAAAATAACGTCTCCCTCCCAGCCAAGACTTAAACACATGAATTTGCCATTGTGTGGTATGTCTAAAATAGAATAGGATTTATTTACAAACACCTATATTAATGTATACGTTTATTTATAGTTTCCCATAAGACGCATGCTATGGCCAAAAAACATTCACAGGTATATATCTCAGCGAAATGGCTAAATTGCATATAGAATTCGGGACTAGCGCCCCCTTTCCCAAGTGACACGGTTTACTGCGTTCTTATTGGACAACATTGGTACAGATACTAGAAAATGTTCGTGCGGGACGATTGTATTAATTGTATAAAAAACTAGATTTTGGTTTAAAGATAATGAATCGGTATAGTTTGTATTGCTGAATCGGCAGTTTATATTCCAAACACACGATGATGCCATATTTTCCACGTAATTTCGTTTCCCGTAAATCGTTCTGATCGTTACTGTGCTGTTTTTTTTTTGGGAGGGGGAGTAGGAGGGGGAAGGGGAGGGGGAGGGGGAGGGGGGTTACTTCCAATTATTTACTTCTATCGTACTTCAGAAGAGGGAAAGCGGTGATGTTATGCAAAATCCGGCATATAATATTGCTGGATTCCTCTGAGACGACATGACATCTTCTTACGTACGGACACGGTTGATATATGTCAAAGATATTTAGTAATGAAAAGAAACATGGTTTACATTTTATTTGTGGTACGCTGCTTTAAGTAAGGTTTACGATAAACGTACGTTATCTGAGTAGGTTGAATTATTCTGTGACGTAAATGAATGTATATTTTGTTTTTATTTTATAGGCAGCGTATCAATACCTCTTGAAATTTCACTCTTTCTAATTCTGGATTTGATAATAGCAAGATTAATAACCGTTGCTTATTAATAAAAGCCAAATAAATCATGGATGAACTATGTAAATAACTGAAAGCATATTTGTTTAATATCTGAGACAGATAAAGTTTAAAAAAACTGACAGATACAGCGCCTAAGCATTAATTCTATCATCAAAATGTTTAATGGAAGCTACGGTATTTAAAGGATAGTTCCAAGCTTCACTTAGGGTTGGCATACCATGTAATCTGATCAGAAAACAATGAAAGAATAAGATCAGTGTATGTTATTCCCCGGTGTTCGTGAATTTCAATGCATCACTGAAACAAGACGGAAAACAAAATAGAAAAAAAGGATACATTTTTTTATGTGTTTTCCTAGTATGACGTCACAAATCTTTGCTTAATGTACTCATCCAAATATAAATCATATATCACGCTACCTTGGTAACGAAAAAAGCGCAGGAAAAGCTTCCTTGTTATACACTTTTATATCCAAAAATCCTTTTGACGTATTGTGTTCAAAAGGAATGCTTACTGTTATAGCCTTAGTTGGTCTTTATTCGACACCACTTATTAAATCAAAAATATATTTTTAAGAATTTTATTGCAAATAACGAAGCACAAATGGAAGATTTTCGAACATTTTGGTTTTAGTCAAGACTGAAGAAAGAAGCTCTGAGTTCGTTACAGTCTAGTCTATCATTCTATTATTACACCACCCACCACCCACGACCCGCCAGATCCCCACCCCTCAGAATCGATGATCAGAATACATAACTGAAAACTAGCCTGGACTATATGTACTTGTTGTTTTAAAACTACCTTAGATTAATCGCCGGTTATCCGTCGGAAGCTATGAAAACTGCACGTAAATCTTCCGAGGTCTGGAAAAAATCACGTGACCCCACGGAACTTTTTTTTTTTTTTTGCGAATTTTATTTGGGGCGCTTACCATAGCTTTCTTATCGTCAGCCCTAGTTAATGATAAACCAGTAATCACTATTTTTTCTTTACATAACAAGCTTTAAAATGTCCCTGTTTTATCGTCGAATTCTTTGGTATTTCTTTGTAAGCTACAAACTCTTGACGCCAAAGCCATCAGACTTGCATGGATTACCCTTATCACAATGGCTTAAAATGTTTACAAATCATCTCAAGTGCTTATTGCTTTCAATATATCTTTCTCTATAAATTGAAAGAGTATGTTTATACAGATTTTAAATTAAAAAGTCACTTAACCGCCCCCCTCCCTTAAATGAGAGAGAGGTGGAGAGAGGTGGAGAGAGAGAAAGATATCGCGCGAGTATAGCCGTCACCGTATACTGTTATGTTTATACCAAAGAACTTATCGCGTTACATCACACACCGTCATAGGTAATTAATTAAGTCAAAGGTAATTAATTAAGGCCAGTCACTGACACTGTGACTCCTCGAAGCACTTTGTCGAGGATCGCAATATATATAAATACTTTTTTATTTCATGAGTAACAATGTTGGACTTTTAATATAAATCACATTGACATTTATTATACCCTTGATTTTACGTTCTCTAAATTTTGTGGAACAGCATCGATCGATCGTTTTCTAAGAAAAATGTATGTTCCCACATCTTAACGATGTTAGTGTCCTGTGTTGGGGGGTAAATGAATTTATGAATTACCATTTACCAAATTTCTAAAATTTAATTTAGTTATATTTTCAGTATATATACGCACATTGCACGGCAATTTTGCTGCACTTTATCATTTTGCTGTCAAATATTGAAGTGATGCACTTCTGATGCGGACGTTATTAATCTGTTTGTTACCATTGTTCAAGTGAATGTGACGAGATTAATTCATTGATAATTCATCATTTTGTTACAAAAAATCCTAAAAATTATGACATTCTGCCGTGTCGATGTCATTTCAAAACTAATCATTTTGTCTTTTGCAGCCTGCACAATGTTGAATTTTATCACTTTGTAGATTTAAGGAATTTGTCATTTTGCTTCAGATTGTTAAATTTATTAACTGAAAATTTTAATTCATTTATTGAAAATTGCTACTATATTTACAAAAGTGATCTTACATTTTTACGGTCACCTTAACGGTTCCATAGGAATGAATTTAATCATGAAATGTTCTTGGTGTCAGAGGTGTGACGGTTTTAGCAGGAAAAAGGTTTGGGTTTTCTGCTAGAACTTATAGTCAAATTGAGTTCAAGTATCCAATCACTTAAACAGAGTAACCTCCCAAAATAACTTTCCTTCGAAAACTATGGTCAATGATATTTATACATCAAAATTCTCAGTCTTGCTTTATTCAAATAAATACCAGCCAATCTCTTTACCTTCTTTGCGGTTTTGATATCCCTAGTGGGTTTAACAACGTGTGTCACGCCTTTCAAATTTATTAAATGGTTTCATCAGTGAGACGAAATAGGAATGTGGTCATTATATATTTTTGAGCTGTGGTGGCCATGACTCACATCAAACTTAATCAGATACCTCATCTAAAATATCACCCCACCTTCATACCAGAGTCCGCATCATCACTTAATTAGTTTACTTCTAGTCTCGTGGTAAATATATATCATTGGTAGAATTTCAGAGGGTTAGTGATTTTTTATTTTTTTTTACTCCGGAAATCAACAAATTTTCTGTGAAAAGATGTTCAAAATAGATAAAGAAGAAAATCAACCACAATATATGAATGATGGGTGTATACATGAAAGCGGTTATAGGGGCACTGATCTAACCATGTCTAATCTATGGTCTACAAATGTCATTCTTAATCATCATATGTGTACCGTTCCAATTCGTCTTAATTCTGAAGGCATGCGGTTTCGTCGGTTTTAGTCATTAAGTACATTAAAACATTAAATAAATTGCTATGCTAGCCATAGTAACGTTAAAGATCGTTTCAAAGAGACATTGTTAAGTAAGGGTTAAGTATGGTAATGAACGCGGAATGGGTAAAAAAAAGAAGAAAAAAGGGAAGCTAAGAGTTGGGTAAATATTAAATGGAATTTTAAAGTTAGCAAATTAATTGCAAGTATCGATCGTATTACTGAAATCAGGGAGAGAGAGAGAGAGAGAGAGGGGGGGGGGGGGGTAGAGGTAGAACGGGTTGACAATTTTGAAAGTAAAAACCATCTTTTGATATGGAAAGAATGTAAACTAAGGAATGAGAAAAACTTCTCTTCTCTGGACTTGAATTCGAATCCAACCTCGAGTCGATGTTGCTGTGGACTCGGACTTGGATTCGAACCCTGATTGTCGTGAACTCGGTGGAGACTTGTCCCTGACTCTGGGTGCCCTGGACTCGACATTGCTATCGTGTTCTGACAATTCGAGCAATATTTTGAATCCTTTCCAAGATCGGCAAATGGTTTCAATGAAATTATATTTTTTTCTTTGTTTCTGTTAAAAAACCTTATTTCTTTTTGTACCACATAGACTAGAGTGTCTGGATAATATTATACGAGAACCTTGTATGTTGACCTTTATGCATGTTGTACCAATCATCAATGTTTCGTGTCAAACACAAAAGACTTTATATTATTAGCTTTTAAATCGAAGATTTTGTATTTGGGATACGTCACTTCATATCACTCGGTAAACGTGTGTCAAAAACGTACAATATAATGCTCTATTGTTTTATTTCTAAACCTTTCCAATTTATATGTAAAATTCATCATTTCTGGTACAAATTTGGTGGATTAAATTAATAATTCATTTTAATGTTACCTACAGTTCTTTCACGATGGAGTACGGTAACACTTAACTGACTTTAAAATTTAACGCAAATGCGTCGAAAGCTAATCATATACTTACTATATTATTTAAGATAAAAATGTCTTTAAAATTCGCAAATTTCGAGTACCTTGATCAGTGCGGCCGCCAGACATTTGGAATTGGGGGCACAGCAAAATGATATCATCATGTGGGGAGGGGGCTCAGAAGTCGGATAATGTAAATCGCAAAGGCGCAAAAATGGACGCGGAGCCCTAATGGCGTATATTCAATAAGCCCTCCATAGACCCCTGGCTCCTTGAAGATTTGAGGTTTCAATTATTGCTAGATTGCTAGAACTTATCTCAACTCCAAATCCAAAAAAAAATTGTGGAGGTTGACGTAAGTTAATTATGTAGAAATCGCAAAGGTTGTTGTCTTTCTGTCAAAATTTTCATTCACTGCGGACGGGGCGGGGGTGGGGTGGTTCAGCAGAGGTCACCGAACATTATTCTTATTGGGGGTGGCACGTGCGCTCCTATGACTCCTGGCGAGGCCACCGTGTCCTTGATATAATATAATTGAGCCTCTCGTAACATTTGTTCTTCCTCTTTTCATCGTGATAGTGTATAATACCCTCTTTAATACAAATTATACGGACATAACTAAAGAATGGACTTATAACATGTACTACTTTTAATCTTCGATCCCTTGATTAATCATTCTGCTTTCGATTTTGTTTTGTTAACCTAAAGAGTTTAACCCAGACAACAGTTACCAAAAAAGCCCTTTAATTACCTATCGTGTTACTTTCGTTTATCGATAATTGTAGACAGAGCAGTAAGGTCAGAATGTTTCTTTTGACGATACATGTGGTCTTTATCGATTCTATTCATGAGTAATGTTAACATTACAACAATGGGTGTTATTTATTGGACTAAAGACTTTGTCATTGTGTGTGAACGACATTACTTAACTTATACAATAGAAAATAAATGCAACAAAAGGAAAAGGAGATGTACACTCCCTTTGTCCATTTAAGACGATTTAAACTTTGTTTTTATAGGGAAGTTAATTATGTGACCATGAAGGGAGGTAATGTCTAGACATGTGATTCTGTGCTTGTAAACTTAATAAGATAAGAAATAGTTTTGAGGTGTACAGGATTTATGCTCATACTGTTATGCATAATTTGAATAGGGAAGGAAACATCGTATACTTCAAATAGGGGAAATCTTATAACCATACGTTTACATACTCGATAAAGTGGTGAATAAAATTGTCTTCATATATAAGGAAAATTTCAACTGAACAAAAAAGGTTTTCAATTTAAAATCTGCAGTGGTGCAAATTGGTGTTGCTTTCGAATACTTATCTAAGTATATAGTATACTAAGATTTTATATTTAATGGATGGGTGTTAAGACTCAAAAGTATAGTTTACTGTATACTCCAATGGAAGAAAGTTGTGTGTGTTAAATTCAACTGAGCACATAGCCGCACGCACATGAGGACCGTGCCCTCCAATTCTGTGAAAACCTCAAAAGTGGTCTTTTGGGGCATGAAATGTACTTTTGTTCCACTCTTGTTCTTAAGGAGAAAGTGCCCTCCCGTTAATTCACATGTGCTCTTTGTGCTGTGAATAATGAAGAACAAATGTTGATAAAAAGTGCCCTTTGTCGGAATGAAATTGTAAACAAATATCCCTTTCTTGAAACTTATTGAAGTACTAGTGTTTGTGGTACAGACTACACGTTATAGGGATGAATTCTGTCGGGACATTTTGAGCTACTTTGGGGTTCTACCCCTTCAAAATCAAAGTCACATATTCCACTGCTCCGCTAATTTCGTGGCTTAGTGTCACCCTCATTCCTTCAGGTTGAAAGGCCTATTCCGCCGCCCTTGTTTACGCATAGGTTTATTTGACAGTATATTTGAGGGATTAAAAAGAAACTCATGTTTGTTAAACATTGTCCTTCCTTTAATATGCATATTTTGTTTAAATATTTTCTTGAAATATTCTTTTCTGAAAGAGGTTTAATTGACAAACATCGATTTAATTGATAGCTTCCAATAACTGACACTCAATAATTTTTATGTTAATCATATCGAGGATTGTTAGCTCAGTGGTTAACGCCGGTGCCTTCCAATAATATGGTCCGCAGTTCGTGTCACTCCAAGATTAATGTATGTCGTCCAGTTACAGAGTTGTTGACAATTGGCAATTCATAATCATGGACGTTAAATATGAATCTAAGAGACATGACTTCGGTCAGCTTGCGGCTTTGATAAACCAATGATGGCTTCTTCGCGAGTTCCTGATTGCAGGAGGATCTAAAAAAAAACATATGTTAACCACGTTTCATGAATTTATCTTATATAATGGTGCCTTCCGTGGTCCATTTTCATATTATTAATTGCAATGAATACAAGAATGTCTCCATGTCCCGACTTAACAGTTGTTTTCAGAATAACGCATCAGCTGATACCAGAAGGCACATTGTATCATTCACTACAACCACAAAGAGCATCTTAATGGTTTTCATTCAAAAAAAGAATACAAATTGAACAGCAAACAATGTCCCCCATTGTTGTTTGTTGGCTTTACCTCACTCGGTGTTTATTCGTATTGTGCTCTCTAAATGTACTTGTCCTTTGTTCTCCCACCATTGTTAATTCTTTAAGAGGCAGGGTTGACTTTTATTGTAAGTTTTTTTTTTATTCTCGTGCCGGGCTGACCAATGATTTAAGCCATGTCAGGAATGATTAGTTGGACATTCCCTAATGACAATGCAAACCAATGAATTCATTGAATGCGTTTTACTCATAGGACCCATTTAATCTTGGTCGGTAAAAGATGTAATTGCTTGCAATGAATTCTGGAAACGGGTTCTATTAGTGTCGAAATCTGTTTGGAAGTAGGTAAGCTGTGTATATATGTTTTATCTTTCGTTGTTAAGGTTATTAAAGGTGCTAAGATTTAAAAAAAATATGATAATCCTTCATATAAACATAATATCTCGTATTAACACCTTTATAAATGCTGTATTTAGTTATAGCAATTAAAAAAAAAAATTATACAAAAATGGAATTTATGCCAGTGTTTTAGGTACACTTTTGAAGAGTTCAGTATTTGAACAATAATAGTTTCCAGATACAGGCCCCTAAGGAAGGAAATAAGCCAGTAAACAGCAAAAAAAAAAAAAAAACTAAATTAGAAAGAAAATGATTAAATGGCATCATAATCACTCTCTTTTCTGTTAGACTAAACGATCCTTTCTTTCAGATTTGGAATGTATGAGAATCAAAATCTCAAAACACCTTCTAAGGGGATTAGGAATGTTTTTACAGTTGTAGTATGTCTCGGAATTAAGATAGCGAGCACAAGTATGGGGGAGTCAAAGGGTTGGGGTCATCATTGGCCTCTCTATCAACGAGAATGGCCCAGTGGCCTTGCTTCTCTTTTATTGGCTATCCAATGGCACACAATTACCTCACAGATTGAACTATTTATGATGGTCGTCTGACCAGTGTCTTCGAAGAGAGGGTAGTAGGTGGGGTGCAGGGGTTGGGGCGGGGGTTGTACATCGAAGATCAATTTACATATAATGTTTCTCGATATTTCTATAACTTAGCCGACAAGAATCGGTATTTTATTCTATTTTCATGACTACTTTTTATTTTCCTTTTGAGACAATTCTGGGCATCATATACAGTGCCCTGTGATACAGTCCATATCCATGCCATACTCTGAACTTAGGCAATCACACGGAACGTGTGATTGCTTAATTTAATATTTTTTCCAGTTATGAGATCAAGTTCATTGAGCATGAACAGTGGACCAAAACATTGAGAGAAATCTGCATAAATTTGCAGGTTAAAATTCTTGGCAAATAAAGAGTTAATTTAATTTGATATTTGATAAAAAGAATTCTGTTATGCCTTTCAAGGATTTGAATCCAAAGATAGTACGTCCCTTTTTTGAATATTGTCGTGATTTAGTGAGTGGTCAATCTTATCAAGAGAACTTTTCGATTTTCGGTCCGAATGTAAATTGCATTGTAGGGCTAATAAAATAAACCGTTGGACTTACCATGCACACTGCAGCATTGACATGCTTATTAGGCCCCGTACCAGTTAGTATATGCGATGTGTATTATGTGTGATGTGTATTATGTGTGATACGTATCACGTGTGATAGATGTTATAGGTTCTAGATAGTATGAATAATAGGTATTTAATTTGAAGGTTTTATGTGCAATATTTATGTTAAATAGGTCGTTGAGTGCTAGGTATTAAAGTGTGGAACTTATAATGTGTATTACTTATAGGCATTATGTGTGATACCGTACGTGTTATATGCGATACTTATTATGATTGATATTCATTGCAGGTTTTAGGTATTATGTGTGACTGATGGGTATCATGTGTGATGTGTATTATGTGTGATTTGTATTGTGTGTAATAAGCATTATGTGTGATTCATATCACTTGTGATCAGTACTAACCGCGTATTATTATTATTATTATTAATAATATTATTATTATTATTGTTATTATAATTATTATTTATAGATAATTGGTAACAGGCCGTTTAAACGGTTTAGCGGCTATTGTCTTGCCAAGTACGGTATGCAACTCTTGTCCAATACTTATGCGCAAAACAAGTTGGCCTAAGCCGATAATTATATGTAGGCTACAGGAATGTTATCTTGGCATAAGCTGTTAAGTAAAAGTATTCGTATAGGAAGTATATCTCTGAAGGTTTTAGTTATACTTTGACACCATGGTGCAGCACACTAAGAAATGTTCTTTGTGTTTTTATGCATTTTTCGGCGGGAATCTCTACACTGCAAACACAACAAGCTGAATGCGTTTCAGGAAGAGGCCCTGAAAGTCAGTTTATTTCATGTATCGTGATTGGTCCGCTAAAGTTACATTACGTCACAAAGAGGGTGAGACCATTCATGTTGTCAATGGTAGCTGTAATTAAAAAAATGCCGTATTATCTCCCTGACAGCCAGTAATCAAAACGACATCATTCTCAGAAATCATTACCAGTAGTGCAATTTTCCTTTGATAAATACCGCCATCACTTAACATTGTTCGCATCACAAAGCAGGTGACCACTTTTGCTACTTCGTGTTAGTAACGTTAACTGCTAAATAAAATATCAATTTCCCCAATTTAAGCCACATAACGAGAAAGGCTAACAAAAAAACGCTTAATTACGTATATCTATTGGGAATAACATTTACACGAAATATGAATTTCGTTGATAATTACTTTTTAATTTTTCTTATGTAGTTGACTGACAAATGTTGCTTATATTTTGACAAAGTAAGAACGATAAATTAATGATAAGATTGCCGTCCTTTAAATATTCTGAAAACGTTGAAGTTATTAATTATATAATGATAAATACCGTCTATGAACCTATACATTAATTTCTTCTCGCTTCAGATATAGGACGGTTATTCATATGATGGATTGAATTGATTTCCAATTAAAATTATTTCGTTATTGCCTTAGCTCTATCTTTCATAGTTATAACGTTAACATTCAGTTACATAGAACTCTGGGATAACTAATCAACCATATTTTATATTATATTTTGTATTCAGGACAGAAGAAATACATTTGCAATTATTGCATCGACTTCCTTCATGTACCGCATACTTAACAGCGCTTTCCTTTACTTGTTAACTGCACTGGATATTTTAAAGTCAAATTTTAAATCTTCCTTCAACCAAATCTACCTAACTCCTTCCCTACGTCCCCACCAAAACACTAAAGAAAGATGTTTGTAAAAAGATAAACAAATGAAACTAGATATCGACCTTCTTTTATGAAATTCAATCGCTTTTATAAGAATTCACAATGAAAATCACCGCATATTATTTTAGCATGCGTTGTTAATTCACTTCTGGTCACTGGATCCCTGGTACAGTCTTATGAAACAGCGCAGGCTTCACACTGCACACAAATAGCACGTGTCATAACTCATACAAATCCACGACAGTTGACGGAGGGCATTGCTTGTGCCGACCCAAACGAACGATGATTTGGCTTCCCAAATCAAGCGGCGAAAATTCCATCGGCGTTTAAAGGTCTGGGGCGACTGAGGGGGGAGATTAATGGTCCCCTTTGCGACGGTAGTCTTTTTTGTCAACAAACCTATGTAAGTTTTACTGGAACTCTCGTAACCGGTTGTCACGTTTAACGTCTAAGGAAGACAGTAATAGTAGGCTACCAGGCCAGTCAAAAGTTATTCTTTTCCGGACATAAAATGGAAGAGAGAAGTGTTAAAGTGTAAGTGAACTATCAGGTGAAGATTGTTTTCTTTTGCGGGGGGTTTCCTTGCAACGAGAAAGTATCATTTGGAATACATAAGGCTGCAGATTACACCGTGCAAGAGCGAAGAGAATAAGGAGAATATTAAAACAGGCGAATTATATTCCAATGGAACGATTCTAAAGTTATGACGTTCTTCTCCGTAACTCTAAGACTAAGTACTAAATTGACGTTGTTGTTGTTGTTGTATTGTATCGACGATTCATGTTCAATAATAATTAGTGCAACTTGCTGTGATTGAGTGCAAATTTCTGATGCCTTCAGAGTCTTTATCAGGGATTCCAAAATGGTGGACAAGCGTGGGCTATGCAGTCAAACTCCCTGCACCAAGGAGAAAGCGGTGATACAATTCCTGAATTGGACCTTTGGATTTGTGTTAATAATGAGCTATATCAAAGGTAAGTTCATATACAAACAAATATGTTATAAACTTCTTTTTGATCTATGTCTATGCATCATGTGTCGAATTATAGAATGGAATGTGTTTAGGTATGAACATTGGATAGTAGGATCGCCGTTCTGTTTCTACATGTGCGTGTATGTTTATGAACTGAGCTAAGTGGACTTAAATGAAGAACCTGGCATTAAGCCTGGACCTTCTTTTTCAGTTTCAACATTCTACTGGCGATATTGGAGGCGATAAATGCCTTTCATGGTAAGACAATGCATGTATGTGCGAGTAGTGTATCCAGTGATGGGTCTTGAGGTAATGAATCATGCATGGGTGACTGTCGACCTGTTGTTAGTACTAACTTCTTTCAAACAGTGAACGAAGCCGGTTATATATTGCGTAAAACCTTCCCACGACATCTCTGCATCGGTCCTTATATAATAAAGCTTTATTGGTAATAAATGTAGTCGCAGAGAAGCAAGCCTTTTGTTATTATTGCTATTTGATGTTACATCTAGTGGCCTCTTCTGTGAAATATCTGGGTCATCTAAGCAGTAATATGACGTCATCTATGACGTAACGATGGGTACAGTCTATATAGCTATTTATATGAATTGAGAAGTTACTGAGAGACTTTCTTAATTCTGTTCGTCTTTAATTAAAATCATCTACATATGACATTGGTGTGCGGTATCATATTGATGGATTATCTTCACATTAATTTGTATCGCTTGAAAACTCAATGTTTCACGTAATTATGTTATTATGCTACTATCCGGGATATAATCTGTCGTATGATATTGAATGGGAAAGATCTGTTTCAGTAGGAAGTACCACCAGTTGTCCGACGGTCTTTAAGTAGGAAATTCGTTCTGGTTTCCGTTATAAGGAGTTTCCCCTTACAATTGTCACAAAAGTGCATGCAGGGTAACTACTAACCAGGTTAATTTGACCAAATTAGGCTCATTTTAAATATTAACAGTGGCCATTTTGTTACCAATGACTAAAGAAGGCTAAATGTTCTAGAATTTCAGTGAACACCGCCCCCAATCGGTCACTTTTTATATGGCTTACCGCTTCACCGTCAGAGACGTCGTGTTGATGAATATTCACAAATACAATCACATACGTAACCAATCTTAAAGGGATGGTATTGGGTCAAGTTGATTTCAACAAAAATGTAATGATGAATAAATTATTTCTTTGAATATTTGTAACAAACATGTTCAGTTCCGAAGATTTTTCTTAATCCTACTTATTAACCTATTCATGTGAAATAATGTTTCTCTTGCCCGGTTTCTGGATGTTTCTATTTACTATGAGCAAATTTATATGAGAGTAAACCTTATACTAGCATTTACTTTTAATTTTAGAAATATGATGAATGTGGTTCTCGGAAAACAAAACATTGTTTTGAATTTCTGTATACGGACCAGCGTCAACCACGCATTCACTGACACATCTTAGAATGTAACATATAAAATGGAATAATGTTATATACAAATGATTTTAAACAGAAAACGTAAATATACAAGGAAGAGCTATTGATCCACACAATACCCCCCCCCCCCTCCCCATCCCCTTCCCAGGTATAGCAGAAGCTATTTTGTAGACCAGTATTTTGATTTCAACTGTAAAAATAATTTTGTTTTAAGATAAGAATTGTTTACTTGCGAGGAAGCATCCAAACTAGGTGTTGTTTTCCATGTTATGCGGTCACATGGATTCTAATTATTAGTTGTAAAAAGACTTAATCTGACTATAATATCTACTAATTTATGTCAATGTTACTTCCGTTCGTATATAGGCCTATCTTAAAAAATCCCATACATCTTAAATTTAGAACAGACTTTCAAGAAAACTATGGAGAAGCTTTTTATATCAGCGTTTTAACTTTGAGGTATATTTTTTTTAATTTGATCCATTGAAGTGAAAATCAAAACAACAATTCTGAAGGTGGAATAAAAGTTTTTTATTCCCGTAGTCTTTTTTATCAAATAAAAGCTTTTCATGCTTCTCGTATCCATAGTAACGCATGACGTATATTTAGTGTGATCTATAGCGAATATACGAAGACACCTGCGAATACCGCTGTCACTCCTGTTGTTATATGCCCTTTTCGCGTTCCACATGCCAGCGGATCGAGAAAAAGGGTTTACATCGCTTTGGCGTTTGTCTTCCTCTGATGTTTTTTCATACTCTGCAGACACACTCAGACTTTATGCGAATACACCACCCGCAAGCTCCACATGCCGTCCAATGGAAATTTAATATTTGTCAGTCGTTCGTGGTAATTAAAAGCAAGGATGTTTTCTTTCCAATAGCTTACACATTAGGGGTCTCGTTCGCCTGAATCAGGCCACGTAGCTGGTTTGTCGTCTTGGTTAGATGATCCACAACCTGGTTTTTCGATTTAGCTTAAGTATATACAACAACAACACGATACAAGAAAAAAAAACCACACTCAGATACTCAGACACGTACACACAAAATAAATTACCTTGCGGTTTTCATCGTGTGTATAGACACTTTACAACTGCTTATTGTTTTAATTGATAGTGTATACGATGCTAGAATATATACAAATGGGACGTCCCAATTTTCCGTCTTTGAAAGATAAATTTTGGTAGAAATCCGGAACCTCCTTAATGTGACTTTACATGATTGATTATTTGAATATAAAGGACCAGTGAAACTGATGTAGGCCTATGTAATTTTGTAGTTTGGAAATAATGATTGGTATAGAATGTGTGTTACAAAATGTCAACATTTACCAAATAGTCTCAAAAAGCTTTCATTCGTCTCTTACTCCAGACGATATCAATAATTTAGCTCCTGGAGTAAATTCTTATGATATAGTTAGACAAGTAACAATAATATATA
>JAIPMN010022699.1:0-10666 GCA_020650975.1 Apostichopus californicus
TTATTCTGAATATCTTTTATTACAGGCATGAATCGACTTGGTTTACATAAGATAATATTTACCAGTTTACCATGTTGAAATTAGCTGCGGATTCAACAATCATTATCAAGGTAAGTCAATACACTATTTGTACCCTCCTTGAACTTTGCTGGAGGACAAGTGGACTTCTTAACCCTTTGTATTTAGTTATTTTTTAAATATATATTGAGCATTGCCTTCGAGTGCATTAGTACGCCAAGTGCATTATCAGCCTTTAAGATGAAACAATGATAATGAGACTAAACAAAATAAATAAAAAAAAGCAACAACAACTTGGAAATGTAATCGAAACGCAAAGTGTTCGCTGTTGAGTTAGTTTTCGCTGTTTAAATGTTATCTCATTAGATTGCACACAATTATGATGTTGGTCATGGTTTGTTCTGTCCCGATTAAATCATAATACTTTACATTTATTTGTAATAAAAAATAAAAACGTAATGCGACAGAGAGTCAATCTACAACATTACGTATTCGCTTACATGGACAATTACACAGAGGATTGCCAACCTCGTCGAACCAGAAATGACACGTGATGGTAGCCATTTTAGTGAAAGCAACAGTCTCGCGTAACTCGGCTACGTGCGTGTAATGTACGAATAACAATGTAACGACTAACATATGTGCGTAAAAGCGCTTAGTTGGTTTTCGTCAATATATATTCTACCACATCTTGCTTGGCTTTACACTTGGCAATTGAGGTGGTTGGGGGATGGGGAGGGGGGTGGGGGAGATAATTTCTGTCGCGAAAGACAAAGCGAGCGGAGCGTTGGCGGAGAATGCAGTTTGGTAAATAAATTCTATTTTACTGATATCTGAGGACAAAACACGCAAACATTTAAGTTACCGATAGTTTCATCTTCTCTCAGTTTGATCGGTCCAGCTGACACGTGTTTGGTGAAAGTAATCTGGGAGGACCGACGTTTTCTGGTAGAACAGCTAGAAGGCAGCGGGCAATCTCCGACAGGACAAACTTTTAATTCGCAATGAATGTATATCTACAGATCAAAAATAGAAACTAGAATGTTAATCATATAGAGAGTCTTTCGTATAATCTGCATAAAAGCATCAATGTTAAGGGTAGATTACACGTCGAACTATGGAAAGTAATAGACATATTTGTTTAAAAAGAAAAGAAAACTTTCTTAGCCTTGTTAAATCGGAATGGTGGATATTACGATTGTCACCGTAAAGCAGAAATGATGCCAAAAATTATATGTGTGTACGATGGTCATTTTAAATGATATGTGAAGTAGATAATGTTATTAGGGTGACAAGTTTAAATATAAAGTCACATTCGAAAATGTTGTCCTTTCCAAATGTATACGTGTTTGATTTGAAGACTTACCGAATCACTGTCAGTATTTGTAAACCGAAACACTCTGACCCTGAAAGCTACGTTTGGTTGAACGGTGGCATCTGAACGAATGTCATCAACATAACTTGATGCCGGACAACTAGATGTGATAAAGTAGAAAGTAAACGAAAAAATATCTGATCTATATGTTACAAGAAGTCATTTGAAACTAAGACTCAACTGAAAAAATAGCAATCAATAAAGTTTTCATTTTTTTATTCGTAGCTGTTATTATGCAAAAGAATGATTTGGAATCATTTTACCAATAAAAAAAAAACAACTATACGAAAAAAAACAACATAAAAAACGAATTTTTGCAAGACCTATATAATAGGCTAATTGATATATCCTGTTTAGGCCGGTTTATTTCGAATCTTATTATTATCCTGATTAAATTGTGTATATTTAATTGCAAAAATCTACAGTGACTCCCCATCAGTATAAGGAGCTATGGAGGACTTGAAAGATTGTATCACTTTTCAAAATGAAAACAAACAAAAGGGTTTTTATTTAAATATGGTGGAGAGTATCTGGGTAAGATATATAATTTATTTATCTTTTCTATTCAGTTCAGTCTACGTCTTAAGTTCTATTCTATTTTCTTGCTTATGTATAAAATTATGTATTTTTCTGTATCTGGATTTACAATGGGGTAATAAAAGAGCTGCAAAAATAAAACAGGCTTGGTCAATGGTTAGTATAGATAACAGAGTTCAAAGAAACTGACCCATCGTCGATGAGATCATGGTACTGGTGGAAATTCGATTCTGGTTGGGGCGTTGCATAACAGCGCTTTGGAAACAGATCAACCATTGTGACTTGGTTCACCTCCGAGAGAAGGTAGATATCAGTATTGGTATCAACGCGTACTCCATCTGAGACCGTCTCTGAAAAGTTTGAAAGCAGGTATGCCCCGAATGAGATGTCGTACTGTGCATTACCCGCTAAAGCCTTGCTGATTACACCTTGTACGACAGCGGAGGACGATACAAGATTGTTCTGGTCAAAGACACACTCTGTGTTGATTTCAATGTAATCTTCAGTAGTTACGACACCGTTGTCGGCACTCTTTAGTGTGTTACGATAAATTACCATCTCGTTAGTTTCATCGACCTGCATGAAAATAAACACACACATGTAACGTACATCACAGTGTGGAAGGAGCGGTTCCACGAAAACCTGTAATTGGTATACATGCTCCTAGGATTTTAACCATCTATGACCTTTGAGCAATTAAATTGGTTAAACTGTCGTTACGACAATAATGTCAATAATGTAAAACTATGTACTTATTTATCTTTGATTTTCTTGTGATAAAGTTTTTTCTGTTTCTTTGATACCATGGCTTGCCAATTATGTTCGTTCATAGATTTTTATTCTCAAATTAAATGGTAAACGAAGGGTTTGGGGTCAATATAGGTTTATATCATCGACACGGAGATTGTTTTTGTTTGCGGATTGAGGTTGTAGATCTACTACCTAGACCTGTTAGAAGCTAAAACATGTTGCATAACATGTTTATGTTCCACCAAGTTCCTTTAATTATCTGATGGGGGGGGGGGGGTCATTATGACCTGTACAGTAAATTTACCTCTATTGTCGTTCCGCAAGCAGTGTATGAACTGTTTGCAAAGAGATATTGCCCATCATAGTAGCTTCCTTCACATGTACCAAGCAAAACACTGCCCAAACCAGGGCTATCACCAAGTAACTCTCCCGGAATTTCAACGATGAATTTATCTGAGTTGCAATAAAGGGAAATGCTGTCCTCCAGAGATTGACCTAAGAAATAAAAAAAGAGAGAAAACAATTGACAAATGTTTATGGTTAAATAAATATGTTACGCTCTACGCACCTCCATTGAGTTTCTGATTACAACTAGTAGTTCAACTCATAAATTTTTTGACTCACCCGTACATACTGGTGTACTTGTATCACTCCAATCACCGTTCGAGCATGTCGCAGAACTGGTACCATTAAGAGCAAAGCCGCGATTGCAGCTGTAGTAGACAGTCTGTCCGTGCTGATCACCACTTGAAACAGCCCCGTTTACAGGTACATCTAGTGACGAACAGTGCTCTGTATCAAGGAAAGATCACGTGATTATTCCAAACTGAGAATCCTTAACTCAAAAATATTGAGATATGGGTTGGAGAGTTTCTAGCCATAGCGCAAACCATTAACGCGGGCAAGATGTAAGAGTTAGCAGCCACAACAAATAATACGTTATTTTGCTTTGGGAATGAGAAATTAAAATGGCTGCATGTTTATCTTTCTTCACCATATTCCTTTTTGTTCTCACTGGATTCACTGATGTCACTACAATATAGGTCTTTTGAAGCTTTGCTATTTGTCAAAACGTATCCACACATATATGAAATTTAATAGCCCCAAACTTAATCTACAAAGTACTATAAATTGTAAAGTATTGTACCAGAGTAAAAACTGGATCCTGCTATAAATCGGTAGCATGTGCTATTAGGAATGCAGTAAGAACTGAGGATACGTGTAACCCCAACAAATCTAGTTTGATGCATGTTTTGGGATTACACATATCCTCAGTTCTTATTGTAAACCTAATAGCACCTGCTACCGATTTATCATATTCATCAGCACGGTCCAGTTTTTACTGTGGTACAAAACGTTAAGACTGACATTAGTTACTGTAATCTCTGCGTGAATCGGTTGGCAGAAAACTATTGTCTTTATGAGCTCACAGTTACCTGCAGTGTAACTTGAAAAGTAACAATATTCTACTAAAGTAAATTATTCTACATTTTCGTCCTATTTTACATATTTTATTTATGATTATTATATTTACCATAACACGCCGGTGGAACTGTGCTAGAGAGGACGCCGTCATCACACGTGACCGTAAAAGACACCTCGAGATTGTAGGAGTAGTCACCCTCGCAATCAATCGTATAACTTTCTCCGTGAACAATATTAACGCTACTGGATGTGTCGGAATTCGGCACGGCAGATATGTTGCAAGATCCTTTGTGAAAGGAATTAAATCAAGAAAAATGATCTTGGGTGTAAAAATGGCCTGATATGAGTAAACCAAAGGAACGGCGACAGCATATTATGAAAGACAAACATCTTAGCCACCGTGGCCTATAGGTGGTATGGTGTAATTGCATGACAAAATGAGTGTGTAATTGAAACGGTTGATTTATATAAAAGAGAGGTTTCACTTGATATTTTACTTGCTGTGTAATAGACTACATCTGGCATTAGTACTACCCATAAACATTGTTCATTTTAGCGGCTTGCCAATAGCGTGTATCACTATAGAAAGAAAAATATCTCAACGATATAACGTGGCTTTCTAAGAGCCCCTTGCTAAACCAAATTAAATATGTAAATAAAGACGAAGAAAGAAAACCAGTAATATTCTTAAGTTCCAATTAAAGAGACAATACAACGTGCATCGATACAAATCCTTTGTAAGAATTATGTGCCAAAAATAATTTCAATTAAAACTTGACGATGTTGTTGGGTAAGCTTGTGTAATTGCAACCCAACAAAAATATAAATAAATTATAATAATAATGATCATAATAATAATAATAATAATCCTACAATTGATCATAATAATAATAATAATCATAATTATAATAATACACAGCATAAATTGAGAAGACAAGCTAATTAATATTTAAAGGTGTATGCATAAATTACAACTATGGGGCTTAATTTTCTAACAAGAGTGGGCTCTCTGGGTAACACCTTAATCTCTCACCATGCGCACGATTTCCGAGTAATTTACCTCACAAAAAAAATACATCGGAAATAGTTCATCCGGAACCGAATAATATTGTTTATCTAAATGTACTTAACATTTCAAAGCCCTGTACGTCATTTTATTTATTTATTTATTCAATTTGAGGCGAACACACATAAGTTACCAAATTCTTTTTACCCCATGACGAATATGATGATGACGACGACTCGGGAAAATTCCAACCTGACGTCACCATATTAATTGAACAGGGTGGGTGGCAAATTCCAAACTGACGTCACCATATTAATAAAACAAGGTGGGTGACAAATATGAGAAAGATGGCAAATAAAACGACACAATAAAACGACTGGTTAACCCTCAGGTACACTTGAGTAGGTGAATTCTAAATACTCTACATTTTATGATTTCAGGTTGGTTAAATGTAGACGAGGCTAAAGGTCAACGGCTATATGAATATCCATAGCGAACTGCTAGAGTCTGCGGTGTTGTGTCAGTTGTTAAATTCAACTTTTTTTGATACATAATCCGATGATTATATTAGTTAGTGGTACAACCAATTATGATGTAGCAGTAGGTATGGCGATGGGGCAGGGAAGGGAATAAGATCACCATTAAACACTGTTTGCCGTGAATGAGATGGTCAATTAAGACAATAAATAAACAACTGATAAAGATAATTAAGACAAATAAGAGGCGGGGAGTGAGAAAGTGCTTCGTGTGAAAATACGACTAATGAGGTATTCACAATGTTAATATGTATGTATATACGAATACATAGAATTATGACGGCATTAATTAACACTTTTCTCTATAATTAGGACGTCCATTCCTTTTCTTAGTGCGTACTTTAAAATGACATGGCCGAACAGTTACCATTCATGTACTTACCTAAACATCGCGGTATTTTGCCCCATGCGCCATCGTCGCAGTTAATAATACTTGAAAACCCGGTTTCTATGTTGTACCCATCGTTGCACTGAACTTCAGCTGTGTCACCGTCATTATACGGACCAGTGCTGGTCAAACCACCGTTAGCAATGGTCGGTTCATCGCAAGAAGCTGGAAATATTTTAAAAAAGCAAATGTATATAAAAAAAAAAAATTTGCGTAACCGGTAACCGTAACCGTCCCCTTTTTTTCAAATGGTGTTTGCGTATACATGCAGACTGTGATTTTATACAGTCATATATCCTTTACAAATATAACAAAAACAGAAATGATAAATTTAAAAGAAACGGATAAGAAAGAAACATAAAGCAAAAGGGAAAAGTAAAACTATGGAAAAAACAATGAAGAATAGTCAATTCCCTTTTAATTAGTCTTTTAAATAGTGAAATGGAAGTTGCAGTTTATATGAATTTGCCCGATATGTTACGCCAGTGTTAGAAAAGACTTAACTTGTTAAAAGTGTAAGGCCATATCCAGAGCGACTTTTCTTATCAAATAGGAATACAGCTTACCAATACAAACTGGAACAGTGGAGGGGTTCCATACATTAGCCTGGTCACACTGGGTACTGGATGTGCCTGTCAGTGAGTAGCCTTGGTCACAAGTAAATGTGATAACCTCTCTAGCTGTGTACTCCGACTCGACAGGACTTATGTTCAAATTATCGCCGACGGTAGGTGGTTGACAAGTGAAAACTTAATAACAAAAATGAAAGAAAAATAGTGTGAACAAAATATCTGTGAGAATACCTCCCATGTTGGCGGTTATAGTTATAATATGGCGGATTAACAATTTTAGGAATTTTTCAGCAAGTTGACAGGGTTATGTTCATGTATTTGTATAAGAATAATGATCGCACAGAGACACTAGTAACGGTTAAATGTTTAAAATACTCACTGTCTAATGTTTAATAGTGAATACCACTCGGTACGAGAATTTTTACTTCATCAACTGGGAACGATTAATTCATATATTAACAAAGCTTTTTTATTAGCATATTGTCTTTGCTGAAAATACACACCATGTCGTCTGAGATACTGGCGTGTACATTACACAGTAGTCAACAAAATCGAATCATTGCTCGAGCTGTTAAATTATAGTTAGGCTCTATTAGTACAGTTCTCCGTGTGCTCGGATATAAGACTAGTATGGATATCATTCCACACGAAAGGGGTGATAGATTACCTGATTTCCATTGCATCAATAGTCTCAACATAGTATACATTCTGCACCGTCACACTGTGACACGGTGTTAATGAGAGTGTACGAGTTTACCGTCACAAGTTAACAAAACTACAAAAGTGTATATATCGTCACACGTTGACACTGATTAAGCTTAGATATGGTGTGCATGGTCTCATATTTACAAGATTAAGAGCATACAATACCGTCACACGTTGACGACGGAAGCATCCAAGTCCCTCCATTACACTGATTTACACTAGGGCCACCGAAGTCTCCATTGCATGATATTGACACTTGTTCGGTGTTACTGTAACAGCCTTTGTCAGGAGTTATTATCAGATCAGGATCAAAGTACGACTTGCTACATTCTGTTGAAAGTAAAAGCTACATGTTACAATTCCGTCCTTATTCTGCGACTCCTATTGCAATGTTCAAGCATTTCCCATTCTGAGTATAGAATACATTTAGTGATTTCTGATTTAGAAGAGGACGACCCCCCCTCCCCCACCCACAACCCCAAACACACCGACCCACCCACGAGTTTGACCATAAACGGCAGAATTTAAGTTCGCCGGTACAACAAATTTAAAGAGAACGAGTCTAAGTAGAATTATCCTTGGTGGGATGAGTAGGGGTGGGAGTGGTCTAAGGTGGTATACTCATATTAGAGCACATATCCATCCGCCAGACTGTTCTCCTTCAGGTAAAGTGCCAAAAAGCAGCAGGAGAACATCTTTTTTGACCTGTTTTCGATGATGATCTATTTTTTGTTGCTTGCATGTTAAAGAGCATGAATGGAAGAACTTGTGGTGAAAAAATTGGGTCAATTGAAGCAATTTTGGACCCCCCCCCCCCAAGGCCTCCCATGCAGGAGGAGCGTACGCAAATTGTTTACTACTGAGTGAAGAGGTTTGTTTACAAGTGACGAAAATTTCCGGATCGGATAACAAAAAAAATTACATGGTCATGATACGGAAAATTGACGGTATCCGGTGATGGGTAGCGTTTAGCTGGACTAAGTGAGAACTTTTATCTAGACTTACATACCATATTACTTGTGTGACTTAGTGTGTAAGTCAATGGGGCTTTTAATGTGCGTACGCTACCCTAAGGGAGAACACGAGTACCTGATGTTGTATTATTGTTTAAACCGGTACTAAAGATTTTCAAAGGGAGGACCCATTTGCACGAGTAAAAATTCATTAGGGTGAGTATAAACGAGTACAGAGAACTATGCTATCATACAACATCGAGTACAGACTCATATAAATTCTGGTGAATAGATAATGGAATTACTCGTGAGTTGTGTACTACAGACTCATAAAAATTCTGGTGAATAGATAATGGAATTGCTCGTGAGTAGTGTACTACAGACTCATATAAATTCTGGAAAATATATAATGGAATTACTCGTGAGTAGTGTACTACAGACTCATATATATTCTGGTGAATATATAATGGAATAGCTCGTGAGTAGTGTACTACAGACTCATATATATTCTGGTGAATAGATGATGGAATTACTCGTGAGTAGTGTACTAAACACCGAAAACAAAAAGGAAACAGATTAGGACTTAAAGATATGAAGGGAAGAGTAGGGACGAGCAAATCAATCAATCAGTACAAGAGATTGAGAGGCGAGGACTTTAGAAACCTACAAAACTTAATAAACAATAACCTCTTAAATGGTAAGAAGGGTATATTTATGGGGCACAAAATACATAAGGTCTCTACAAAAAAACCCCAGCTATTTACCATATGCTAAAAGCAAGCTGCTGTATGTTTTAAAGCCACAAGAATTGTATATTGATTGTCCTTAACATGAAACCACGATTCCGAGACAATTCCGTTTCCAACCCAACCTAAGTCTTAGTCCCAGTTCACAGAGAAATGGACTCCAGTCCATGCAAGCCTATATACACGAATATACCACTAACAATACTGCTTTTATTTCTGTTCTTCTTTCGTGTTCCCCCCCCCCCCCAAACTAACAGTTCAAACACAAAGTTATGTTATGTTAGATGTAATAATATTTGGGGCAAATAAAGTAGTAAAATAGTATAAAAATGGGGCATTTATTATGATATTTTCTAATCCTACTTACCAGTGGATGTACAGTTCTGGGCATTTATATGGCCTGGAAGGTGAATGAAGGTAAATAGATTAAACAAAATATCCGGGAATTGATGACATCAATTATTCTCTTCATTTCTTAAGTCTCTTTGAAAAATGCAATAGTATCCAGACAACTATAGTACTGATTTTTATGGACTTTATAGTCCTCGTCACCGAGCAAAAGGAACCTGCTACTATAGGGTGATCTAATGGTATGCTTCGGAGGGAGGGTCATCTAATTGTATGCTTCAGAGGGATCCCTCCAATCGAAAAGGGAAATTAGAAACGGTTTCTACCAATCTAGAGATAACTTCACATATAGCTCCTGCTGAATCTCCAAATTATATTTTCTTTTGGTGAATGAAGCTCGAGTAGTTTCTTAGAACAAAATATACAATATATATTATGTAGTACATATGAGTTAACGTGCTCAGCATCTAGAATAATGGTACATTGCTTGATAAGTTACGCCATTGGCACGGGTAGTACCGCTCCTGGGAACGTTCCCCTTCCATTAGATGCTGTATTTAAGTTGTCACCATTTTCTAGAGCAGGCTCCGGGACCGCCATGT
The DNA here is from genome assembly GCA_020650975.1 of Apostichopus californicus. Taxonomy (NCBI): domain Eukaryota; kingdom Metazoa; phylum Echinodermata; class Holothuroidea; order Aspidochirotida; family Stichopodidae; genus Apostichopus; species Apostichopus californicus. The sequence continues at coordinate 9,962 of JAIPMN010022699.1, forward strand.
ATAATCTGTTTAACACAGCCGTCACTAAGGCAACTTCCTATTTGCATGTGGCTCAAAGAAAAAAAAAGGGTTTTTGAACCCTTTTTGTACAATAATGATTTTTGTTCGGGTCGCTACATGTATGTTAGTACACGATGTTTTATCATTATCACATGGTAAAGTGACCTATGTCATTGATGACTTTGTAGCCCAAGTCGCTTACGACAAACCGACTCTTTATGTCTATTCCGTCTTTAAACATCGAAAACTTACCGATTAATGTGCCAGCGATCACGAAAACAACGTAAACGGTTTTCCGTTGCATCTTTGTAGTGAGGAACTTGAATTTTGCTCTTTTTAGTAAAGTATTAGTACACCTTTTGAATAGTCTTGCGAACTGCAGTACAGTTTTGTATAACGAACATAAAAACGCAAATGTGTTGCTTCATGCACGGCGGTCTACTCGATTATCTGGAATGTTTACGAGATCTATCAAGCAAACGGTGGCACCCAATAAGTAAACTAGCGACGTTTACTTTGTCCAATAAGAATACAACACTTCTTCGATAAGTGGGTATAAAATAAGGGGAATTAAAGACAAGAAGATTGCCTTAGTAGATAGAACCCCTGACACTGTTTGTCTTGTTGGTGAAGTGTACAGGGATCAGATCACATATAATGTGCAAGATTGTTGGACGGTTGCTTGACATTCGCGAATATAATTAT
>JAIPMN010022725.1:0-15038 GCA_020650975.1 Apostichopus californicus
AGTAAGGATAAGTGAGCAGTGACCATTAAGTTGGTCAATGGAGGGGTGGCAGCAAGGTTGTGGCAAAAGACGGAGGGGGGGGGGGTGGGGGGATTGTTGGAGGTGTCATACTCATCCAGACAAACTTGCCAACAAAATCCAACAGTTGGAAATTTCCAGGTGAAACTTGTTACTGTTAGCAATTTTGTAAATTGTGACAAAGAAAGGAAAGTAATTTAAATTTTTATTATTATTATTTTTTTTAAATTTCACTTGATATTTCTAATATTGTTGTCAAAATTAGGTTGAATGGGGAAGGGGGAGGGAATTCCCTTCTGAAATCCCTCAGTTGGAATTCAGGGACCTGCATCCCTTTACATAATCTAATCTAATCTAATCATCCGTGGGGAAGAGGAGAGTAAGATAAAACATCACTTTTTGCAGGTTTTAATTACTGTAGACTGATTGCAGTACATATTTTGAACATGACAGATGTATTTTGACAAAAATTGTATTTCGTCCATTTTTGAGACCTCTTCTCAGGATCATTTTCAGACCAGTTTTATACTCTCGTCTGTGTATTTAAGGTACCTAATTTTAGGTAATGATCTATCCAGTATCACATCTCAAACTTCATGTGGGTTAAGTGCTATACACACTGTACTACATGCAAAGATCGTTCACAGGAACCCATATTACTAGAGACAAATTTCAGAGACTAACTGTAGAATGTAAATTATTAAAAGTGTGATTTAAATTTGTCATTGAGACCAATGTTGGTTTCTTTAATTAATTTAGTTCGTTCTTCGCTTACCTGTCTCCCCACAACCTTAGCTCAGTGTTTTACTGTGCCTAGAATGAAACGATAAACTTTTAACACTGTGCGCCGTCTATGAATGGCTCCTCCAACCTCCGGTCAATGCCCTTCCTTTCTCACTCTACCATCTAAAGTGCCAACATCGTGCGTTTCGTTCACTGGATTTCCTACAGCGATATCCAAACCAGTAAGTTTTGGAATTTTTGTCATATAAATAGAATAATTAAGTGATGCCAAATCAAATTTATTGAGGTATAAAATTGATAAACTGATATTCTGTTATGGCAACACTTTCAATTTCAAATCAGATGTAATTGACCACCAACTGTCAGCCAGGCCTGGCTGTGATCAGTTGTAGAGGCATAGTGGAAGTAAAAGTGGCAATAAGAGCCACCAACTGACACATGATTAACTGTGGTTAGTCAACAGGATGACCAAGAGCTGTAAGGCATAGGACAAAGGTAATAGGATGTGCTGATCGGGTTGTAGTATTGTGTATAAGTGATGTGTCTATTAACATTAAATAATGCTTGTAAAAAGTTACTTCTTGTTGGTAATGTTGTAAATTATGTTAGATAATAATATCAATTAAGTACTTCAAATGATGGCATCCAATTGAATCATTAAAGGGTACTAATTAGAAGGCAGTGTCTGATTGGACAGCTTTCCATTCCCCACCTCCAATCCATAGTCCACCCCTATATGTCATTTCTTGAGAAATGACATAATCCACTCACTCACTGTAAGGAGCTAGGGTAACAAACTTCCCTGGTCACTTTTGTAAATAATTGTATTTGAAAGGAGATCTCTGGTAAACTTTAACAACTGTACTCCCAGATATTTTATAATAGTTGTTTTTTGACAAAAATGGATTAGAGATGAAAAAGTGCTCTTTAACTGGCCATTTGAGAATGTTAGTCCAAAAGTTTTGTTTTATGTGACCATTATCTACACCCATGTCAGATGTATTGGGGCAGTGGGATGCTGGAACGGGTATGGGGGAGGGGCATGGGAGCTCAAAGGGATGGGAGAATGGGATGGTGGAGGAGATGGGGAGGGGGATGGGGATGGGGGATGGGGATGGGGGATGGAAGAGTGGGATGGTGGAGGGGATGGGGGCAGCGGGACGTTAATTCTATCAATGTAATACACTCAGATTGTCTTCAGCTCAGCTCCCATAGATCTACAGTAGTTGTGTCTCACTTGTAGTACACTTTTTCAACAGTATGGGATGACAGGTACAGTACAGATAGCATTCCCTTTGACTATATACTATATATGCTGTGACTATGAGTATATGTATGTAATAAATGGATGAGGGCAAACTACAGGTAAAGTCTGGGTACGTGTATGACTGAAGACTCACTACCAAATCTGTTCCGTGTTCTGCTACAGTATGAAGCCATTTTGTGTCAAACCCCAAATTAGGATCCCTAGTGTTTACACGCACAGATGTTAGATAAAGGCAGATGTATGCTACAATAATTGTGCTATTGTTTCTCCTGTTGTTCAGTTTCCGTCACAACGGAAAGGGTCATATCCTGACCAACATTGCCTCGATGAAAGTGTCCTCCAAACTCTGTGATAATGTCAAGTACCGTATAAAGGGTTTCAATGCTGCATTCCTTTCAGAGACTTTTAATGATTGCTAATAATTGCTAAAAAGTCTATTTTTTAAATACCTTAGTATTTCATGGAGAAGCTTAATCTCAAAATGATTCTCATACATTGCAATGAATTGAATGGAATGGAATAAGATTGGTTTATTTAGGATTATATATAATTAAAAAATTCAAAAGTATAGAGAAAACAATTAGTGAACTAAACTGTAGTATTGTGCAGATTTGTGTCAGAGCTCTGTGTGTTATATTCATTAATGTTTGTATATAGCACATCAGTGTAAGTTGACACTGAAGACCGTATAAAGCTGATCCATCTCAAAGAAGCACTTCATGCAATGCAGTGACATTATTGAAATGTCTTCAGTGGCGGGGCGTCCATACAGTCACGGGGGGCGGATGCCCCCCCGACAGACTCAAATGGACTGCTGGCGCCCTTTTCAGCTTTTTACCACTTTTCACTTATTCGCGATTATTGACTTTTTATTGGGCTCTCATCTACATATTGACAGTTGTCACATTTTGTTGGTGTAATTTTCTGACACCTTTTTATTCTTTGTTGATCTGCAAATTAGCAAGGCCCAGAAAGGATCTAGGGAGTATCTTTAATACTCAAAAAATTCTGTACGCTCCGCGCCAACCAGGCTGTGGTGGCGCTCCGCTTAGATAGTGTCGAAAGCACCCCTTCAGACCATTCTCGACCCCCCTGACCAATACCCCTAGCTCCGCCACTGGTGCCAGCTGTGTGTTATTTTCATTTATTTTTGTATAGCACATCAGTGTAAGTAAAACTGTAGGTATGTATAAGCTGATCCATCTTAAAGCAGCACTTCATGCAATGCAGTGACATAATTGCAATGTCTTTATAGGCCAAAGTTTCTCAATGATGGGTTGACCTTTGGTCAAAATCAGACCAGTAAATGATTACAATTTAGCCTGTGAAGTAGTCTTGCACACTATATGAAAGAGTTCTCCATAAGGCTTTGGACTCGGAACACTCTATCTACATACTGAGCCCTGCTCTAATTCTGCAAATTTCTGGCTTGGGTGATCAGGATTCAAATTCTGTCCTGTCTTTCGTTGTGACTAATGTCCTTGTAATTTTATTGAGAACCTCTGATTCAAAAACTACCTGTTGCTTTAAATAATATGTTTCTTTATTGATTCTATTAACTCGTACAATGGAAGTAATATTAGATACATTTCTTTCAACATCCCATTTCTATCCGTTATTTTCATGCTTAGCTCCTATTGGTGGATATTGTGTCATGTGACGGACTATTCCTGAAAGTCTGATACATGCAACACATGGTTTGTTGTCCTTCCTTTAAATATACTGTATACAGTATAGCAGGTTACCTTACTAATACACATGTGTAGAGTTACTGTAACACTGTTATACAGTACTTAATAGATACCTGAAACTACAGTAGGTTAGTAGGTAATACAATTCCTGCAAGGTTTTATCTAGTGATATATTTCATCCCGTACCTCAGAAGTGTACTTAAAATTTTGCTCTTTCACTTTCATTCACTTTGTCAAGGTTATGTTAACATTATTTTGTTATTATTTTTATTTATTTATTAGATGGAAATTGATATTAAGTACTGTAAATTGGCTCTCATATCAGTTCAACACATGTGAATGTATTATAGGGACATTGAAGTCCATAACTTTGAGACGTGTACTGTACGTCCATAACCATAAATCTGTACATCCATAACCATGTAGTGAAACGGACATGGGACCTACTGTACTTAGAAGCATGGTATAAATTAATTCATTTTGTGTTTGGAAGCTTAGAGTTCTGTTAATAGGCACATGCACTTGATTTGCTTTTTAAATCTCAAACTTCACAGAGTTTTGGAAATGTATAAAAAGAGAATAAAAAGTCAGTTTCTCTGGGTACGTCCATAACCGGCTATGGTTAGATCGTTACTCGGCTGATCAATTAAAGTCGGGCAGCTGGTATTTATCATGATTATAGTACTGGGTAAGGTACATGACTTGACCGCATGTATAAAAAGTTAAGTTATACTCTTGGATTGGAATACATGCCTTGTTAAACTCTCCGAAGTGTTCATCCATTTATGGAACTGCCCAGTAGTCATACCTACTGTATTATCTTTGGTTCCAAACCTCATAACTTTCCAATCTGGTTATCTTTGTCCTTTCTTTATTTTATTTTTTGCTTTGATTGTTATGTTGCTAATCAGTAGCATATCATTAATGTCCTTTAAACTCTCTTTGTATCTTCACAGAGTCGTTTGATTTTGGGTCCACTTCTGAGACATGACCACACCACAGAATTATCCAGCTTCAGCCCCTTCTAAAAAGCCACCAGCCGTTCCACCCAAACCTGTTTTTGAAACCCCGGAGCCAGCAGAAGACCAAATTGTACAGAATGGTGGATTTCACAAGAAGCTGGAGATCTTTGAGCGCATCGCACAATCGAACCAAGTGGAAACGGAAAAGGACAAAGAAACTGAATACAACCAGGAGACCTATCAAACTAGGACTATCCGAAGGAGGACAAAAACTAAAGACAGGGAGAACAAAAATTATGAAAGGCTAAATGTAAGTCCGGTGAGGCGTAGGCCATCCCACCCTACCCCTGCTCTTGCTCCCTGGGATAGTGTCACGGGTAAACGACGAGTCGAGTCAGATCCAGATCAAACCCTCATCATCAGAGATACCGATGAGGAAGTGGAAGTGTTTGATTCAGATGTCAGAATGAGAAAGGGTTCGGATGGCAGCAACAGCCACCAAGGATCAAAACTTGGTAAGGAAAAACCGGCACCGCCTCCTAAGAAATCCTACTTGACAAAGTATGGAACACCTAATACAACAGCAGCAGGACGTACATCGTCATCGGAAAATGAGTCTGGTGAGGTCACTAAGGCTGTGCAATCACGCAGGTCATCCGATGGACATGAGAATCTACGTGCTAAGTCTGGCCAGCATAATGTAAATACAAAAACCGTCAGTCATTCAAGGCCAGAAGATGTCGGCATGCCTCGAGAGAAATTTGTGAAGACAGAAAAGGGGCCTAAGCCAGCCGTACAGGCCAAACCAAAATTAGCTCCTAGAGCTGTTAGCCAGGCAGTCAATACAAATAGAATCTCAGTTCTTGATATGATTGGAAACTTTGAAAACAAAAATAATACCAGGACCCTGGGAAGGGTAACAAAAAAGAAAGCAATGGGGTCAGAACTTGAAATGGTGCCAGGGCTTGGGATGGGACCGGGGTTTGGGATGGGACCGGGGTTTGGGGCAAGGAGTAACGGAGACATTCAGCGAGATCAGTCAAAACCAGCAGTTCTTTCTAGGAGGCTCTCTCGAAGCCTGGGAAACATCAGTGAGATTGCAACCTCTACTGTGGATGTGAAATCTGTGATTGCTAAGAGGTTAAAATTGCATTCTAAGGATAAAAGTCAAACCTCTTTTGAGAGTGTGTTAGAGGAGAGAAAGTTAGATGAGGGAAGTACAGGACATGTAACATTTGGTGGTATTCCTCCAAGGCTTGATTCCAAGCCACCACCAGAGGTCAATCCCCCTCCTCCAAGGATAAAGCCAACCCCCTTAAAAAATACCAAATCAGATATTTCAGCAACTTATGATAGTTGGGATTCGACACAAGACAAGACTGGCCAAGTGAAGAAAGCTCTTAAACCTCCCAAAAAGGAACGTGAAGTATCTTCTGATAGCTTGAACTCATTAGACGGTCAAGAGAAGGTACCTACTAAACCTCCCAAGTCAGAACCGCCTGTGACCTATGACCGCTGGAGCGCACCAACCTCAAATGGAGAAGATAAGGTACCACCTCTCCAGCCTCCCAAGAAAGATACGCCAGTCAGCTACGATAGTTGGACATCTTCACTAAACTCGAACGATCATGAGAAAGAATTAGCTAAACCTTCTACAACAGGTGCTCAAGTTACCTATGATACCTGGAAAGATACAACTCACTCCAGTAATCAAGGAAGGATAGTAGTCCTAACAGACAAAATAGAAAATTCAGGTCCACCTCCAATGTATGACCCTCCGAAAGTTATCTTAAGGAATAAAAACAGGCAATCCCTTCCACGTAGCCATAGGATCAATCGAAAGGCATCTGTGGACAAGCCAGGGTACGCACCCCCGTTACCCCCACCTGGAACCATTGGTGAATACAAGACACCATTGAGTTCAATGCATAACAGGAATTCGGTCTGCGAGCTGCCGATTAAACCCCAACTCAGAAAGAACTCCAGGCCCAAGTCTGATACAAGTTTCATTAGTGGTACAACTATCTATGCAATGCCAGGGATGGACCCCAATGGGGCATTTGGAAGCCCCAGACATAAATACCATGTGCTGGAAAATCACAACTCTTTACCTATTGAATCGATGGCCATATTTGGAACGAGAATGACGTCTAAGACTGTGGAAGATGAGGGTGGTTATACTATCCCAGGGAGTCATAACTGGGGCGTCTACAGCACCCCAGTGATTGATAAAGTTACGGTTCCTCCAACAATAGATCAGGTAAAATGAATAACTCCTCTTGGTAACATTGTAACAATTAATTATTAGAACATATCCATAGTGTTGACTATGTAGTTATATATGTTAGATCTTATATAACAAAAGTGTTTCAAAGGTCATCTGTAAGGTCATTTTAAAGGTCATCAAAGGTCATCTGTATTGGTCCCAAATATGCTAGAAAGTTAAATAATGGTCGCACATGGTCCAACTTTCAATAAGCTTTTTACTTCCAGGTTTAATTTAGTTTTTTAACTCTCTGAAAACGTTTTGTTTGTCTTATGTGGCTCTCCTCAATGTCTGTAATTCAGACAAGAACACAAGAAAGTTACAAACTGCATAGCTATCTGAAAACCTAATCTTTAGATTGTTATTGATTTAGCTTCAAAAGTGAAGTTTTTAAAGGTATCCTATTACTACTCGAGATGTTTACAACTACTTCAGGATAAGAAAGTGATAAAGGGGCTTGTGTTGTCATCAAGGCAAATCATCTGTTAAGCTTGTTTCCTTTTATAATTCATCTGCTGATATGTCCTTGAAATGTGATATTTTTAGATTTATTGCAAACTTTCTCCAGCAGTGGCTGTGTACCAACACAAATTCAAAGTTCACAAATATGTAAATATGTAAGTTTTGAACTTTGCCAAAGGCTCAGATACACTGATTTCGATAACAGCTGACCGATTAGGTCACAGCAGACTCAAAGCAGGACTGATTTGTAGCAAGTTTTGCTGGTTTTCTATCTGAAAATGTATCATTGTTCTAAGGTTGTGTGAATTTAGCAGAACATTTATGCAAAAGGTGGTTGTCCCTTTGATGAACTCCAGGATAGTTTTTGCTTGATCCAGACCACCGGGCAGACGTTACATACATCAGCTCTGTTACAAGCAAACATATACAGGCATGAGCTTTTTCCGCGAATTCGCGTAATATCCGTGATTTCTTTTCTACCTCGGGGACAAAAACTATTATCCTAACACACTGAAGCATATGCAAACTGGAGCCTATACCGCAATTTTTGCAAAATTCTGTGATTTTTTTTTTTACCACAGGCTCATCCCTGCATATAGTTAGAGTGGAATCATGGCCTGAGTCAGTCTGACATATCAGTCCCTGTATTCCAAGCTAAACATAAAGTCATGAGAAAATTACAAGATGGAAAAGCCTTACGTAGAGAAAATTATGGATTTGATCTGTTCATGAAAGACAAATCTGCCCATTCTATTCTGACTGAGCATTTCCTGATTAGCTTCTTTTCTGTTATTTTTTGTGTTTTATTTTTTAACAGCTACCCCAGTCCAGCCATTCAGATAACCATCCTAGATCAAATAACAATGCTGTTCCACCTGGTATCCATGGTTACACGGAACCTACCATGCCAGAGGGTCCAGCTACTCAAAACCAGAGACAATTCAAGCCCTTAAATAAGGTGAGTAATCCCATCCACATCTTGAAGTAGTCTGTCAACTCAAGTTTTTACCTAAGCTTAAACATTTTTGTCCATAAATTAGTAAAATGAAAATTTAATTTTCACCTGCAACCTTTGGGACAAGTGTACTTCAACAAGTCTTACAGATGATCGAGAAGTCAGGTGGAAAAACGACTGTCCTGATTTGGGGCACATTTCTGTCAAAAAGTTGGGTGACTTCCTTTGTTTTGGGAGAAATGTTTTTAGGTGTCTGAACTCTTCTTTTTAGCTGAGCTGCAACATTATCAGACATTTAGATGTTTTCCATCCTTTTAATTTGTGAGGAGACATGAGTTTAGTGTAAATTCCAAGCACAATCATAGTGTTGGTGTAAATTCCAAGGCAAGGTATAGTGTTGGTGTAAATTCCAAGCCCAGGTATAGTTGTGGTGTAAATGCCAAGCCCAGGTAGTCTTGGTGTAAATTCCAAGCCCAGGTAGTGTCAGTTTTAAAATCCAAAGTCCTGAAATGCATATCAATGAGGATGAAAAAGAAATACTGTACATTTTTATCATATAAAAGACGTAGATGTACTACTGTATTGTGCATATATTCTACACATATATGAATGTTTAACTAACACAACTACTCTATGGTGTGCAGAAAGATATCTGGGAGATGGAGCCGTTCATCCCACACGTGCAACGGAATTTAAAATACAGTATTTATTTCACTCTTCTCTTACATGTCCTCAAACAACATATGCACTCAAATCTATGTTAGCCTACCCAAGTTGGTACATTTTGTCACTCCCTCCCCCCCACCCCCCAACCCATTGACCCATTATCAGGTCAACTTCCACTTCCTGTTCTTTCCATATCTACCATTCTGCACCTGTCCAATAAATCTCTTTTTGAATGTCACTGGTTTCATTCAGCGGCGTTGTATTTCTTTGGATCCAAAGAAGTTGACTTTTCGTTGATCGTAAATACAGTACGCAAACCAGACAAGCTTTGTGGTAACAAGGCTATTCTTGGCTTGTAGTGTCTGCAATGGGCAATATTACAAAATGATTCTGGACCTTTTCAAGATCCATCCCCCTGTAAGCTTTCAATATAAACATGTTCCAATGTATCAATATGAACAGTAATAAGTGAGCACTGCTCTTATATGTCAGTGTTAGGTATACATGAATATGCATCAATGTTAGGACTCAAGCAGCCAGTTTGGGACAATTTCCTAATGCTAATACCTCTCTAAACTGTACTCCAATATCATGCTCTCAAAGCCACTGGTTTGACAGTACAAACAGTTCCTAACCTTGATCTGATAGATACATGATATTCATACTCCTATCGTACTGACAATACGAGTGCTCTGAAGCAGAACATGACACTACAGTACGATTGTCCCAACTGGGTGATTCAAGTCCGTTACAATGATAAGCATATAGGAGCACTTTACAATTCTTGTAGAGTATGACTTCTGCACGTTACTGCCTTAAACTTAGCATTGACACTTTTCTTAATGACTTTATTGAAAATATTGACCTCCAAAAAACAAATAACAAAAAATAACAACAACCCGTAAAGTTTGGGAATTCAGAACTTACTGAATTTTGAAATATGACTGTTCGACTATCACCACAATATTTTCAAATTTATAACTTCACATCTCTTTCACTTCACTACCATGTACAACATCAATGACAAAGTACTTAAAGATTGATTTTTCCTTGGTGATTACTCATTTCTGAAAGTCTCTCAGCCAGGCTATAAAATTTGAGTCTATGATATTAAATATTAATATGTCTTAGTCATACTCTCATCAATTTTTGCTACAAAAGAATTGTTTTCTTCCAGAAAGGATAACTGACTAGATCATTCACGTGTGTTCCATTTTGATTCTCATTAGATAGACGTTAATGCCTTCCCGACAGGCATGCAATATGTAGCTACTGCAGTCACATGGATGACAATAATTGGTTCTCTGGTATCTAGTCTTCTCCGTCTATAGTAACCATGAGAGTATTCGTTGTCAGAGTACCCGACATTTGTTTTAGATTGAATCACTGGGGACTGTTAGCAATAGGTTTGTGTGGAGAGTAATGCATGTTTCTCAATGTTGTTAAGTCTCCCTGACATTTGTTTTAGATTGAATCACTGGGGACTGTTAGCAATAGGTTTGTGTGGAGAGTAATGCATGTTTCTCAATGTCGTCCCGGTCTCCCTGACATTTGTTTTAGATTGAATCACTGGGGACTGTTAGCAATAGGTTTGTGTGGAGAGTAATGTATGTTTCTCAATGTTGTCCTGGTCTCCCTGACATTTGTTTTAGATTGAATCACTGTAGACTGTATACTGCAATAGGTTTGTGTGGAGAGTAATGTATGTTTCTCAATGTTGTCCTGGTCTCCATAGCATCTTGCAGATAACAGAGATGGATTAAGAGATCAGTAAGCCTCCCTCTCTTTGTTTTTGGCTCAGTAAAACCATGTGACATACATTAATCTCTTGTTAAAGTCTCTCACACTCTTTAGACAATTATGACTCGTTTGCATGAAAGGAATTTTGATATTACATGTTGGAGACACTTACAGTAGTACACACCACTGCTATGTGTGGAGGTTGTATTTCTTTATCAGTTTTATGTGTTTTATGTGGGTTTTTTTTGGAATTGACCTTTAATATTGGAGGCTCATTATGGAGAATTGCTGACTTACTAAGTCTAGCAAGTAGACATTAGGTCAGTTCTTTCATAAGCAATGAAAAATCAATAAAAATCATAATACTTTTATGATATCAAAAATAACATCTTTACCACACATTTACAAAGCTCCCGAAGACAATATGATGTGAAGTGTCATCCACTGGAATTCATCTTGTTGATGAAATATCTATAATTGTTTTAATAATTCATTGCAATTTTACACTACTAATTAGAAACTATAGAAGTCAATTTTGATTTATCCTTAAAATGAGCATTTCAGACTAAGCTTATGTTTTTTTTAAGTGGAAATAGCTTTGATTAAGTGGATTTGCTTCAGAAAATAACTTGCACACTTTTCTTTGTTCTTCTGTTTTGTTGGACGATGACATATTAACATTCAGCTCTGAGTCAGTCTTTAAATGGATTTATTACTGTATGTGTGTGATGTCATCATACACTACTGTATGTGTGTGATGTCATCATATGTTACTGTATGTGTGTGATGTCATCATATATTAGAACTGTATGTGCACTGGTGATGTCATCATATATTACTGTATGTGTGTGATGTCATAATATATTACTGTATGTGTGTGATGTTATCATATATAACTGTATGTGTGTGTGATGTCATCATATTACTGTATCTGTGTGATGTCATCATATAACAGTATGTGTGTGTGATGTCATCATATTACAGAATGTGTGTGATGTCATCATATTACAGTATGTGTGATGTCATCATATATTACTGTATGTGTGTGTGTGATGTCATCATATTACAGTATGTGTGTGATGTCATCATATTACAGTATGTGTGTGATGTCATCATATTACAGTATGTGTGTGATGTCATCATATTACAGTATGTGTGTGATGTCATCATATTACTGTATCTGTGTGATGTCATCATATTACAGTATGTGTGTGTGATGTCATCATATTACAGTATGTGTGTGATGTCATCATATATTACTGTATGTGTGTGTGATGTCATCATATTACAGTATGTGTGTGATGTCATCATATTACAGTATGTGTGTGATGTCATCATATTACAGTATGTGTGTGATGTCATCATATTACAGTATGTGTGTGATGTCATCATATTACTGTATCTGTGTGATGTCATCATATTACTGTATGTGTGTGCGATGTCATCATATTACAGTATGTGTGTGATGTCATCATATTACAGTATGTGTGTGATGTCATCATATTACAGTATGTGTGTGATGTCATCATATATTACTGTATATGTGTAATGTCATCATATTACAGTATGTGTTTGATGTCATCATATATTACTGTATATGTGTAATGTCATCATATTACAGTATGTGTTTGATGTCATCATTTATAACTGTATCTGTGTGATGTCATCATTTATTACTGTATGTGTGATGTCATCAATCATTACTATATATGTGTGATATATCATTTATTAAGTACTGTATGTGTGTGATGCATCATAAGAGCTTAGTATGATATCCATGCAGTCAACTTGTTGCCAGGTAACAAATTTAAAACTCTTCATTTTGTAAGAGCAATTATCCAAAAATGACAATTAAAATATCCAAATGTGACCTCTAATATGAATGGATTAATTTCTTTGCAAATTAATACCCTTTTAAAATGCGACTCAAAAGGCATTGGGCGCTTATTTATTTCTAGCATATTACTGTATTTTAGAATGTAAACTTAGATCCATTGATGTATGACAGTATATATCTCTGTTGTCTGGCTAATCTGTCCTTCCAGATAATCATCCTGTCCCAAAGTTATTCATGAAGGTAAGTGGCCGTGAAATGCCATCTGGCTCTTAGATATATGGCAGTGTCACAGATGGCTTGTTGTATTGCACAGAGCCATCCTCATTTATGTAAATTGGTGCACAATACCCAAGGGGAGTTGTAGAAATTTTGAGAAAATTAACTTATTTCTACAAATCATTTAAGGTTTCACTGTTGATAAGGAAATACATCATTTGGGCTTGTACAGAAGAGCAGTTCTCTGAAATTGAGGTTTGAATATAAAGGCAAGGGTTAGCTTGTTTACAGTTGTTATAGCAACTGTTATCAACTCTGCGCTATGCACGGTTCTAAGTGCATTCATACAGGTTCTCATTACAGCTGGTTAGTTTACACGTTTACATGTTTTTCATAGCAACATGCTTAAACTACACATGAAAGTAGTGTGACCATAGTGCTGTTGAAGGGTCATGCCAACAAATATGCTAGAAAGTAGGAAAGTGGTCACTTATATTCAAACTGTATCAAGCATTTCTCTGCCAACATCAAAGTCCTTTAACCTCATGTAGGTATTAACTCTACTAGTTAATTACCCGCAAATAATTATCTGTGAATAATTTAGAAGATCTGAACCTTTAACCAGAAAGGAAAGTAATGTTCAATGAATTTCAGCTATTTCTAGCAAAAAGAGAAGAAGGTAAGAAAAGAAAAATACATTTTAGCTTTACAGTTTTGGGATAGTTCTGAAAGTGGAATAGTTTTCTACAACATTTTTTGTTGCTATGGAATTACTTTCATTCCCAGGTTACTTACTAATGCTGCAGATTTTCTCAATTAATTTTCTATGAGGGCCAGAGAGAGATCTACATTCATAAGAGGAAGGAAAACAGAGGACCAGAGAAATCTATCTTTGGAGCAATTTATAGGATAGGGTCGATAGGGTTGGATCACAGAGGGTTATAATCAGTGCCAGAATTATGGCGGGGCCCAGGCCCGGCCCTCCACATTTTGTGCACGCTAGGCCTACTTAGATAGTCTAATCGTGAAATGGCCCCCAAACTATTCTGGCCCCGGGCCCCCCACAAGCTAAATCCAGCCCGGGTTATGATAGCTAAATAGTACAATAAGTAATCCACTTACTACTGACCCATAAAGCAAGCGGAAGTAGTTTTAGTTCATTCTCTGCATGAGTTATTTCTGAACCAATGCTTTAATTGGTTTGGACACATCGCAGTAAGTTTCTCATTCAGCGTGTAGACTTGTGATGTATCAGTGTAGCATATAGCATAGCAATCACTCTGCACAGTTCAGTGTGCAGCTGTAATATCCAAACAAAGACCGTGCAAGGTTCCCCTTATATTAACATGTCAAGTCTCTGATTGTGTGTAAAATAGAATAGCGCCCTCTAAAAACTCAATATTGCCACGGCTTGCCAACTAGGCAGGAAATTATCAAGGGTGTGTGATGGGGAATCTATACAAATCAATGCTATCCCATTTCTTTGTATCATACAAAGTTGAAGATCCTTTCGACCAAATTAAAGTAAAAGAGATTAGTTCAGAGGAAAAAGGTTTTTTTGGGAGTAAAACCAGGAACTTTTCCAAGAATCCTGGTGAACATTATCATTAGGTTCCTGCATCCTGTATTAGACATATGTTCATTTGAGGGACTTCCCTGTATGATATGATGAATCATACTTTCATTTTCCAAACGATAATTTTTTACTGCCACTGTTATATGAGAGTGATGCCATATGTGGAATGTGTCTGATCTTAGCCAAACAAGGTCACAGGTATTTACATGGAATAACTGAATATTCATATATGACAGTGTAAGATTCACTTTAAAGTGACTGTAAATAAAGTGATGCAGAAACAAGTTCTCTTTTGGCAAGGTAAATATTTAGGGAATCCAGTAGCCAGAGAGGACCAAGTTCCTGTCCTACAACCAAAATCGGGTCTGGTATATGTCAGATTGAACTGTAAGTAAATATTCCCAAATAGGTAAAACAATAAGTTCATGTCACCCCTCAATCACTTTAGGAATACTGAACTAAAACAATAAACATGTTGTAGCTAGTACTATGATCCAGCCAATGGGAGGTTAATTGACCCAAAGCTGGTGAACTTCCTAGAAAAACCGAGAATTATCTCTCCTACAGTGTACATATCAGCAATCTTTGTTATTTTCTTACCTTTTTACCACAAACAAATTTGCTCTTTGGACTACTAA